>CAJNSZ010000208.1:146644-157794 GCA_905329745.1 Rotaria sp. Silwood2
ATTTACTTTTAGTTACTTTTGACGTCCTTTTTGGTGTTCAATGGTTTTCACAATAGTTTAATGCATTTGATCAAATATTTTATTTGCTAAGTTGTAGATCTTGACTTCAGCTATAACTTTGCTCGCAACGTCATTTTTTGATATTATTCATAAACTGAATTATGCACTGTACAAAAAGTAGTTACTTTTAAAAGTAACTACCGGAAAAAAGTAACTAATTTTTACGTCAACAATTCTTCATCTACGTCTCATAACTCGGTTCATGAACAGTATCAAAAAATGACCTTGAGAGCAAATTAAAAGCTGAAGTCAAGATCTACAACTTAGCAAATAAAATATTTGATTAAATGCGTCAAACTGTTGTACAAACCATTCAATACCAAAAAAGACTTCAAAAGTAACTACTGCCACCCCTAGTTACAACTGAACAACACATACTTTCATTACATAGTAATATGAAAGTGTAAAACATTTTAGCATTGAGAATTAAATTTTTATCAAAAGCTTTGTGTCTTTTGTTCAATCCTACTGAGGACCATGTCAACAGCAGATCAAATAAATCGAGGCATTGAAATTTTATAAGGGAACACTCATGATTTTCTCTTAATATTAGAGATCATTTCCTGAAGATGTCTGCTAGTGTAGAATTTTGCAATGGAAATAGTTTTTATGCAGTTAATTTTGCGTATAATGTTACAATATGATAAGCGAATCATCTGGCAAGTCATTTTTCAGTTTCAAGACTAATGTTCATATAATCTTTCTAATTTTCTTTTAATAAATACGGTCAGCTATTGACAACTTTGTATGCATTTTTAATTATCTGTTCTTGAATAATCCAGCAGTTAACTTTGGTCAGAACACATTTGTTTTCAACTAGATTTACGATTGTTTCTCCATGTAGAAGTCACTAAAGAAAAAACTACTATTTTTTGGCACTGATAAAGGTGTTTTTTCTTTGTAGAATTACTAAAATGAAATTTTTAATTTTTTTTTTTTTTTCAGTATAATTTTCACAGGCATATTATGTCGTAATGAACTTATGTTATTTCAGTTACAAACAAGGAGGAAACAATATATTCAGGGATTGTCGTACTCCTTCGTGCTCTTCGGCACTTCTCACTGAGAAACAGCAGATTTTATGATTTCTGTAACATACAAATCGACTCGTAGTACCTTGATTTTTTCAAATTCTCTTGTACTCATGAAAATTTTTTAAATATATTTGGTAGGTTCGTCGAGTTTGCAGAACTTGTCTGATTGTTCTTGAATTTTTGTCAACTTATTCCCACTTAACTCGTTTCATTAGATTCTATTGAACCTTCTGAAGTTGTGTCTACATTGCGATGGACTCTGCGAAGTCCATTAGTATTAGTGATTCGTTCTGCTGTTTTTGAAAGACACTCCATAATCTATAAGTATTGTGTGATCTAGAATTCTAATGTTAGTTCCTAGATTTTTTAACTTAATTCTGGCTGTTTCAAGTCATGTATGATAGGATACACTGCAAGCATGAAAAGTAGCAGTAGAGCGCAACAGCTAAGAGACAAGAAGTGTCACGCGTAAAACAGCAAGATTTTATTGGCTTGTGATATTTCCTATACGCTAGCTAAAAACATCAATGTCTGTAAGTGGATGGAGCTGAAAACTCTTGGATACAAATATTTTATACTGAGTTCCATAAATATGACATTGCTTTTTTTGTTGAATGAGATAGATTATTTTGTCAATATTTGCCTGGTTAATATATGTTCAAATGAATATTTTCATCGTTTACTCTTGACTTTCATAATCACAATCATTTATTTTCATTCGATAGATTCACGTCAGTTTTTCAATACATGGCTCGGGCGCAAACGAACAGTTACTAGCCGAATACCCATTGGTCGACTTCTTGCTACAGACATTGAATGTAGCGGAAATACAAGATGTCATTTTAAAGTATGTATATTTATTTACGAATCAATCGATTCCATTTCGATTCACATCATTGTAGATTAAACTTCTACGAACGAAAGAACGATCAACTCGCGATAACAAAAGTAGTTGAAGAAATCGAAAATCATTATCAAAATCAACTGATGAGACAAATCCATGTAGTCGTTCTTGGTCTGGATGTACTTGGAAATCCATTCGGTCTTATACGTGGAGTTGCGGAAGGTGTGGAATCATTCTTCTATGAACCGTACAAGGCAAGTGTTGTCAAATCATTTCCTTTTAATCAAATTCTATATTTCTTCTAGGGTGCTATGGAAGGCCCAATAGAATTCATCGAAGGAATAGCAATTGGCTCTCGAAATTTGCTTGGTTCCGCTGTTGGTGGTGCTGCTGGTGCTGTTTCGAAGATTACTGGTGTGGCTAGCAAAGGTTTGGCAACGTTAACATTCGATGAAGATTACCAAAATGCTCGAATAGCACGTAAAGAAGTGGCTGGACATACAGTATCTGGTGTAGTTCTAAGTGGAAAAAATGTTGGCAAGGTTCGTAAATTGTACATTATTATATTATACATGCTGTTTTCTTTAAAGGATATTGCCCATGGCGTTAAGGGTGTAGTGAAGAAGCCTGTTATCGGTGCCAAAAAAAGAGGTGCACCAGGTTTTGTAAAAGGTTTAGGTAACGGTTTTCTCGGACTGATCGCGAGACCGGCCAGTAGTATTGCGGATTTTACTAGTACGTCATTCGATTTGATAAAACGGTTAGTGCGTTTCCTATTATTCAGATCTTTCAAATAAGTTGTTTCTTTATTTTTCTCAGAATGGCAGTGCATGAAGAGGCTGTTCATCGTGTTCGAAGTTCACGTCATGTTGGTCGAGATGGCATCATTCGACCTTCTACTGCTCATGAAATGAGAGGATTTTATATTTTTAATGTTAGTGTTTGACAAAGTTTCTTTTCGACTTGAACTCTTTTTTGTATTCATCAGACACTCGACGATGAAAAGTACACCAAATCCGACGGCTACATTGCGCACATTGATTGCTCTGAAGATCCACCTACTTGGCTTCTGGCTACTTCCAAGTAGATATTACCTGTTATTGTTTGAAAAAAACAATATTTATTGCTCGTTTAGACAATTGTTATTTTTAAGTGAAAAAACCACGGCGTCCAATGTCTACGAAGTTGAATGGGATTGTCAATACAAAGAATTAAAAGGGCCACCTATTGTTAAATTCGAGCCAAATGAAATTCAAATTGTTTTCAAAGTAAGCTCTATATCCATCCATATTTATCACTGCTAATCAAAGTGTTGAATGCAGATAACAACAAAATATGGAAAACTTTGGTTTATTTGTTTTTGAAAGGACCCAGATTAAGGTTGTTTTCTTGTTTTACAGGAGCCAAAAGTGCTTGGACTAATCAAAAAAGACCGATCGCATGAAAAAACGGTCTCCTACCGAAATGCTGGCGAGGCTCGAGTATGTCATTTCTCTTTGTTTTTAATTTTTTTCAATCATTGATTTACTTCTGTTTTTTTGCTACATTAGTATATCGTCGACAAAATCACCCAGATGATGCGTGCAATGGAACTTTAGTCTCATTTCGTTATCTTTCTTTCAATTTCGTTTTTTTTCTCTTATTTCAAGGATATTTTTTATGGTACTGTCAATTTATATCTTTCTTGTACAAACGTACGCAGCAACGAGAACTCGATTGTGTTTTCATTTCTGAACTATTGTAACCGTTATCGATAGCATGGATACGTTCTTAAGTTATTTGTTTATTCCCGAATGTTGTATATTTATTCTAGCCTTATGATAATAAATATATGTGTTTGTCAGACTCACAACAACTCTGACTTCTCTTTTCTTTATATTGACTATGCCATTTTCAAGAGAAAGACTCAAATCCGCCTTCACGCACACCCCAGTAGCTAGAGACACTCAAATGTGTTCAGAAATGAACACCATATTACTTGAAGTTCTTATTTCATTCTCAATCCACACAAATTCTATTGATGATCATTTCTCTCATCAAGAACTGGTAGATAGTGTGATTGAGCTCATGTGTCAATTGTCTCGACAAGGTAATGATTGATAACTAAAGCAAAGTTTCTTGCAATCTATTAAGAAACAGGAACTACGACATTAAATTCACCTTGCGTTGAGATCAATTGGCAGAAAAGAGGAAGTACACTTGAGTGATGAATTCATGAATCAATTTTCCAGTTGATTACTGATTGAGTCTTTCACCGTTCGTCATGTCTACTTAAATATTCATCGAAGAAATGAATCATGACTTCGCTCGACTGAAAAAATTTCATTTGGTTGATTCGATCTGATATAAGACGACGGATTGTCTTTCAAGTGCGACATTTTCTTCAAATCGATTTTAACGATTACTTAAACGATGCATAGTCTCTCGTTTCTCCTATTGATCACCTGTTTGATGGTCGTAATTGAATTCACTACATGTAGAAATCACGGACATCAATTCAGTTCGCATCAATCTGGAATCGAAAAACCTCAGCGACCGGAGCGTCCTAGGAATGAAGAAAGTGAAAGTTCGGAAAGTTCCAGACATCGACCAGGAGAACATCGCCATCGAACACGGACAACATCTCCCAGCAGCCCGCTTACAGCAACAACTACCCAGCAATCAATCTTTTCAACAACGACATCATCGAGTTCGATCCTGAGCAGTGAGACAATTGTAATGTCATCTTCGACTATGCCAGTTGTTAGTGATACACTAGATTCAACAACGACTGAATCCGTGACAATTACTTAGTACTGTGATACAGACTGCATTTTAAATTAATCTCGAACTCTGATCACCATTCTTAGAAACATTTGAAAAACTGCTCACATAAAACAGCTATGGCTGCAAATTTATTTAAGCGTTTGCTTCGCCAAATAAAATTCATAAGACATATATTTAACAAAATGAAAACCTTTCTATTTGTTTGTTATGCTATTTCTCTAATATCCAAATAGAGATGCAGACTTCTAGTTTAGGGACAACCAAATTTCAGTAAATTGGCTACTAACTATCCATTCTCTCGTTCCATTCATCCTATCGTTTCTATGTCATCTGAGAAAAACTTGTTGATGGTTGTGCACTTTTTGGTCAATCGATAAGAGACTCCACCGAATAATCTATTACCATTCAAAAATTACCGTTTTTCTTTTGACACAATAAAAATAAATTGTACGTTGTAGAAAAAGCAACAAAAGATATCAATACTGCTCATGTAAAAACGGTGATGATAAATTTTGTATCATAATGTAATGACGTCAATTATAATAGATTATAATTCTTTTTTTTTCGTGAGAAAAAAACATTATCATCTGATTAATATTCGACATATTCATATGATAATTCAGAAATAATCATTACTTTTGATTATTATTTTCATATGGATGAACTCAAAATAACACATGGGGCAAAAGATTTGCATTAATTCAGTTTTTACGATCGCATATTAATGACTTGCAGTTGTGACTTGACCATTCATTTGTTAGAAAGAGCTACGTCTCTATTATAAAATTATGTAAAGAAATTTGGTTCGAAACATTGATCGAAAGCTGAAAATTTTACCACCATGTTTCAATGGAAAAACACTTCTCAACTTCATTTAAAATTCGTAATAATAAGCACACTTGTTTTATATGTTTTAAAGTTTGCTCTCGATGTTTTAACACACATTATCTGTGGCTATGATTAATCCAACGCGAGTTTTCGAATTAAATAAAAATATTCGAGTTATCAAGTCATAAGTGTCAGAGGAAAACGTTTTACTAAAAACTTGATTATTCATCTACAATGTCCAATGAAATACTTTTTGTAATGTCTAACATAGAAAGTATATTCTGTTTCATATAATGTGCTTTTGTCACAAAGATTCAAATAAACTACAATTGCAGATAAAATGTGCAGTTTCCATTAGTTTCAATGTTAAAAAGAAATTTTATTACTTCTGAAAAATTGGTTTTATAAAAACATGTTAGAAAAATATTCATTTCAAACTCATCGAGTTACAGTTTTATCGTACAGATTTTGCTCTTTCTAACAAGAAAGCAATTAACTCTATACGACCAGTCATTATTACGCTATCTTAAAAACGAAATCGATGAAAAACTTTTCTCCAATTCGTTATTTTGAGGATGTAAATAAGTGGCTTTGGTAAAGAGTTTCTTCTCTCGCGTACTCACATTCATCTACTCACCCATGCAGACTTATAATTTAAATGCTTCTCATCTTTAATTTTGAACAAAATGACAGAAGATTTTACAGCGATATTCAGTAGAGTAGTTGGCGCTGATTAAGGACTTTAACTGAATCACTGATAAAAATAATTATCTCTTCTTTCATTATCTTGTCTTCTGATCTCAAATTCGATTCATTCATTTCCAGAGTCTCTCTCTCTTTCTGTTGTCTCTATCAACTCTTTTAGATTACTGATTGACATGTTCGTTAAATAAGATCAAATCAGACGGCCAAAGAGATTTCTAAATAGAGAAACAATCAATTTAACGCACGGTTCAGCAAGAATCTCTTCTCAACATGTGTTTCTCTAAAGAAGTTTTCTTATAATTTGACACGGTTTCTAACTAGCAAAATGACTTTACTATTCAAATGGGTAGTGGGATGACATGTTGTCCAGCTGAGATGTTTTTTTCGAATTTTGATCTAATTTGATATTTGCTGTACAATTGATTGACTTCATCGAATATCTTCTTTTTATCTACAAGGCCGGTATTGAATTCTCAGTATTTCAAGTAAGAATTCAATACCGACCTCACCTACTCTGGTCTAGTTCGTTTAGAATCGAATAAAATCAGTGAAAGAAAAAGCATATATATATCATAAGAAGAAAATGTCTGATAAAAGTTAACTTACCAACAATAACCATTAAGTACTGAAGTTAGTTGTGATTTCGCATACTGACATTAGCCATAGTTGAAAGACAAATGAAAATGTGATTGATTCAAAGAAAAAACCGATTTTTCGCGTTCTGATGATGATACATTCATAGAACTTTGATAAGAAATTTATTTGCCAAAAAGAATCTGAAAATAACACAGTTAGTTGTGTCTTAAAGACAAAGAACATTAAGACGAACGATGATCGAGTACATAACGAATAAATTTAAATAGAATCCAATTAGATCATGTTCAACGGTATTAGTGATCAATTATTTTTCAAAGAAGATTGAAATAATACAAGCCATCAGCAAATATTGTACGATATGAATCAGAATGATTCAGTCATCAGAGTCATTCAATGGAATTTGTCATTGTCATTTATGAAATCATTTGCCTAATAAGATTCGGTTCAGCGAACTAAGGAATGAGTCTTCAAAATCGCATTGATCAGTATTCAAATCAGTAACAACGACGTTTCCTATCGACTCACTCGATAATATCACTTCTTTAAATTTACAATAGATTATAATTGAATTCGACATTTACGCAGTCAATAATTC
This sequence comes from Rotaria sp. Silwood2, assembly GCA_905329745.1. Lineage (NCBI taxonomy): Eukaryota > Metazoa > Rotifera > Eurotatoria > Philodinida > Philodinidae > Rotaria > Rotaria sp. Silwood2. Next base: position 154,074 of record CAJNSZ010000208.1, read on the forward strand.
ATCGATTGCTCCTTTTTCTTTATTAAATCTGAAGGTTTAAAAAAAATATATACAACGAAATTCATATTTATTGTTTTTAAAATACAAAATTTTTCAAGCATCCCATTTTTTCAAATATACAAAATAAATCTTGAAATATATGTAAATCAGTTACTGATGTATTCTTATCGATTTGTTATATAGGCATTAACACTGAATCGATTATATGAATGACACCATTACTAGCCAAAATATCAGATTCGATAATTGTAGCATTATTAATTTTGATTTGGTCACCTTGTTTAGTTACTGTAATAAAATCGCCGATTAGCGTTTCTAAACGTGCTGGTAGATCCATTTTGAGTAGTTCACTTGAAGTCAAGTTTCTATTACCGACGGCATGATATGAAAGTAATTTAGCAAGTTCATCCTTATTTTGAGGATCTGATAAACGTTCAGCAATATCAGTCGGTACCTTTCTAAAAGCTGCATCACTTGGAGCAAATACAGTAAATAAAGTACCTTGTTGACTTGCTTCTTCGAGACCAGCAGCTTTTAACGCCATAGTTAAAATTTTAAGTCGATCATCTTTGTTTACAATTTGCCAAATATTCGGATGTTGATCTAAACAATAAATTAAAAGTTATTAAAATCAAACATACAGTTGCAATCTATAAAAAGAAAACAATATTACCTATTACAGCAGCTATTTGATGTAGAACAGTCCCAAATAGAACTAAAATCATTGCTGAGTTCATTATTCTGGTATTTTATATAATTGGTTTTATTATGATAAGTACAAATCAGCGTTCAAGGATACTAACTGTTCCATTATATATATATACGTATGAGCAGAAAGAAACTTCAGTCGATAAACCATATTTACGTTCTTTTTTTTCTTTTTAATATTTATCCTGAAGTAGTTTGTAAAGATTAAGCTGAAAGAGTAAAATATCAGACAAATATTTGCAACACAACAGAAAAATAAAACGTATGTTAATATTAAACTGTTTCTAGTAAATGAATAAAGGTTTAAGAAAAAATACGTACGGAGGATTACGTATCAACGTGAATCTTTTTTGAGGTTTTTCAATAATTACCGCAATCCTATAATGTCAAGATAAGTTAATCTTGTTTTTTCGGTAGTATTTATAATCTCAATGGATTATCTACATTCAAAATAGTTATGTAACATTTGTAGAGTTACTATTTTTGAAAACAATTTGATAGAAACAATAATGTATACGTTGAATCTCTCATTGGAATCTCGAATTTGAGTAATTTAAATTTCAGCAAAGTGAATTGATTGTCTGTAGACGAATACGAGTAGTTGAATATTAAAAAATATTAAGATTTCCATGCAAATATATAATAAAAGTCGAAAAATGAAAATGGTCGAGATATTTTCATGCACAATAACAAATAGAACATTATTGATTTGATGTGTCGCAGATAAGTTCATTAATTGAATATCTCAATTGTGAGACAGTGATCAGTAACATATAAGTCAACATCTATAATCATTCGAGAATAGTTCGCTCATATATGTTGAACACAGCTCAAGGTAGGTTTACTGATAGAATATTTATTTTGTTAACGAAATAGGCCATAAGAATAAACAACGTTGATTGGATGTCAATTCACTGTTCTCTAGAGACCAAAAATATTAGGAAATCTATCCAAAAACTGAAAAGATTTGAAACCTCTTCACAAAGAAACACTGAAGTAAATTTTGAATTTCTATATTTCGTTTGAAATTCTTTTCCGAAAGTCAAAATTCAATCTCTATACTCTAATAGTATTTCATAAAATATCTGAAATCCAAAAATACAATATTCAATGAATTACAAATACAAATATCTAACTAGTCAATATGTTATTCTTATTGTATGATTAAGCTAAGACTATCATTCAAGAATATAATTGATCTTTTTGAAATTAAATTTCAAAATAGTCAACGTTCTCAAAGAAGACTGAATCGTCTTTAATTATCAGTATTTCTCAGATGATTGAAGATTATTAGATGAGCAGTCATCCTATTCCGCAAAGTTACACATTCCTGCACATTCCTGCATATTCCTGCATACGTACATGTATTAATGTTCTACTTAACACTGCGATAGAAATAAAGATGCAATTCGGTTTTAGAATTCCGGAATTGGATTTTTATGGAATGACCAGGAATTCCTGCACATTCATGCACATTCCTGCATATTCCTGAACAGNCATATTATTATTCACCTACTCTTTCATTAGCAGATTTTTATCATGTTCAATATTCAACATCAGTTGATTTAAGTAGCAATGTTATTATTACGGTTATTCCTAATTTAGGTTGTTCAGATGATGATTGGATTTCAGCACGTCCATATCCTCTTGGTATTGTAGCACTTGTTAAACGAGGTGATTGTACTTTTGAAAGTAAAGCTCGTCTTGCAAGTAAATACAATGTTGCTGCATTATTAATTTATAATGATGGTACAACATCTAGCAATATGCAATCTATTTATATAAATCTTGGTCAAAATAATCGTGTACCAGCACTTTTTCTTTCATATAATGTTGGTCAATCACTTGCCACTGCAGCAAGTGATCCATCAAAAATTACAACTGTTCGTCTTACGATTGTGACTGATAGTGCATGGAATCCTGTTGGAAATATTTGTGCAGATACGTTAACAGGTGATCCAACTCAAACAATTATTATTGGTAGTCATAGTGATAGTGTTACTGCTGGTGCAGGTATTAATGATAATGGTATGTTATATATTTATATATTTATATATTTCATATTAAAATAAATATTTTTTCTTGATTTTTATTTTTACAGGCAGTGGTACTGCAGCTAATCTTGCTTTAGCTACTACTCTATCATATCTTTTACAAACATCAGATTATGTTCCTTATAAATATCGTATTCGATTTTGTTGGTGGGGTGCTGAAGAATTAGGTCTTCTTGGTGCCAATTTTCATGTATCAGAAGCAAAGAGATCAACTGTAGTTGGTGAACGAGTAAACGACTATTTGGTTAATATTAATTTGGATATGTTAGGATCACCAAATTTTATATTCGGTATTTATGATGGTAAAACAGCTCCGAGTGCTGCTCCAGCAGCTGCTAAACCCGGAAGTAATAAAATGACAACATTATTTCAAGATTGGTTTATTGGAAATAAATTTCCTTGGGATTATACATACTTCGATGGTCGTAGTGATTATGGTCCATTTTTAGCTGCGGGTGTAGCTGCAGGCGGACTCTTTTCAGGAGCCGACGCATTAAAGACAGTAGAACAACGTAGTCGATACGATGCTATGCTGGGAGCAGGCTTTGGTGGAACTTCAGGAATTCGACAAGATAAATGTTATCATGAATCGTGTGATACAACGAGTAATATCAATAAATTTGCTCTTGATAAAATGGTGCAAGCAACTGCATATGCTATTGAAAGTCTTGGTCGACAACCTGAGTTAGCAAGTTGGTTATATCCTGCTAGAGAAATTCAAGAGCTTGAAAGACAAACACCACAGCAAAAATTTGAATACAATTCCATTAATGAATATTTTGGACTACCTTATAACTAACATTTTCATTTTGAACTTTTTTTTTCATTCACATATATCATCATAACAATTCGCTATTCAATCTATCTTTCATTTTGTGGGTGTCGCTGTGGGTGTGGGTGTCGCTGTGGGTGTGGGTGTCGCTGTGGGTGTGGGTGTCGCTGTGGGTGTTGGGTTGTCG
>CAJNSZ010000209.1:0-83608 GCA_905329745.1 Rotaria sp. Silwood2
TAAAGATTATCATACTCTGAAAGTGTTCTGAATTATGTATTTGGTCATATTTTCAAAAATAAACATTGATTTGAAATTATAAATATTTTTAGTTTTTAAAAAAAATCCCGGACTCAAAGGGTTAATCAATATAGTAAAAACATCGTTGTTTCTGAATAACTCTTAAGTAAGAACTTATACCAAGAGAAGAAAAAGTGTGACATTAGTACTTTGATGATATTTTAAAGTAATTCTCTAGAATTTCTAAGGCGATATTATTTTAAGTTCATTTTTTATAAGTCTATCTAGCAATGAAACACAAAATTTTTGCTTTCCCACCTTATGCTTTTATTTCATTCGTACTTTGAACTACTGAATTCACAGTTTTCCTCTTCGGCTACACACACTCGACCTGATTTATTCGGTTATACATATGTCACACACATTCATACCCCGCTCGAAAATGAGTGTATATGAACAAAACCATTCTTTAGCGATGTGACTGCCTAAAATGACAACACTTGTCTCTCGAGATAATAAGTTTTCCTAGAGCTAATTTATGCATGTTACATGTATGTTAAGTTACTCTGAAAATTGATCTTCACTTTATGTATTTTAATATATTCTGTAGACAATTCCGAATGTTACCAACTCTCTTTCAAATGTACAAACGAAATAATGCTCTTATAACCGAATGGAAAGTTGGAAATTAATTTCAAATGGTACAAATTCTTTCTCGAGATCTCTAAATGATGATATGACAAAAATTTAAGTTTCAAAATTTGGCAGAATCCTTCGAAAAGCCAAATTTTCAAAGAAAGTTTTTTTTTTATTCTGAAGTTTTTGCATTTTTTTTCTTGCAGTTAGAGGAGGTATGCACTAATTTCTGTTTTATTAATTGAAATTAATAGTTAGTTAAAAGAAATTATTCAGAAAAAAAATAGCCCTCATAAAGAATCAAAGTTGAATAAAATTGGAATAATTTCTGCTTTTTCTCCTAGAGATAAAATGTAATTTGAATTGAAAATAGGGTAAAGAACAATTAACAGATGCTATGTTATTTAAGCATGTGTACATCGGTGCAATACACTACTCAATATGAGTAATCTCCATATGCTTTATGTGTTCGTAAAGTATAAAGTATACCTACTTTTAGTCTTGATTACTCACACCCACATGTAAGTATGTGTTATAGATAAGCATCTATTAACCTTCAATGTAAAATATTTGATTACTTACACTCCCTCTTTCTGCCTGTGGCTATTCAATTTGCAGGTAACAAAATAAAATATGTATATTACTATTGTGAATCTCAAATCATGGCATTCTGCTTAAACAAACGTTTAAGTATGATTTGAATCAATCGAAGAATGATCAATTGGACAAGAACGAAAAATTTTATTTTCTATATTTCTGTTATTGATTGATAAGTATCGAATCTAAATATTAAGTTTGTATCACAACTTCAATGATGAACGTCTACAGTGAATAGATTTATTACTCTGTTACGAGATCTATTTAAAAGAAGATAATCATTTAATTTTTCCACTTTTAGATATGGTTTATTTGTGTATCAGTCCATTTTGGGTGTGTATGTTTGTATGATTTATTTCGTTATTTTTTTTTATACAATATATTGTCTAGGATAAAAATGTGACTAATTCACCATATCCATATTTAACTGAATGTTTTCGAAATACAATTTTACAATGGGTACCTATGGGTATATTTTGGTTAATTTTACCATTGTGGCTTTATATGTTAAACAAACGACGAATAAAATTACAAGCACTTGTAATTTCTATGCTATTCATCATCAAAATGGTAAATACATCGAATTATTTAGATTATCGATCAAAAAAAATAACTTTTAAATTGTTAAATTTTTGAGAATAAAACTCGAATAGTTTTTATCGATGATCTAAATGCTGATATATATATATATATACCGGGTGTTCCAAAAGTTTTGCAACATTTTGTATTTTGCATTTATCTCGACTTGAGAAAATGATAAAATCTTGATGTTTTTCTTAAAAGATGCACTGTGAAAAATTCTACAAAAACTGTATAAAGATATCTCTATTAACTGGTTCTGATGGTTTTCCGATGCTTAATACGAATAACCTGCATGGTGGAGCTATGTCCCACCGTATTGAGCATTAGAAAAATGTTTGAAAGACCTTTTTCGTTTTGCAATAGGGATTTGTTCATACAGATTGTGTAGAGCTTTTAACAGCGTATCTTTGAAAAAAAAATCAAGATGTTATCATTTTCTCAAGCCGAGATATATGCAAAACAAAGATGTCTTGCAAACATTTTTATTATGCTGAAAAATAGCTCTATTATTTAGGTAGTTCGTTATGAGTGTGAAAGAACCAACAGAGCAAGTCAAGAGGGATTTGTTTACACGAACTTTGTAGAGCTTTTCACGGCGCATCTTTTAAAAAAATAATCAAGATTTTATCATTTTCTTAAGTCGAGATAAATGCAAAATACAAAATGTTGCAAAACTTTTGGAACACTCGGTATATATTCTATGTTTGTTGAATATTATTTATTATGATTACTATAGATATTTGTTTGTCTATTTATTTTGATACAAATTATTCGTATTGTTCATTATGTCGTTGTATTGAAAGAAGAAAAAGGTCTAGCGTATTTATTGACTTCAATTTTGTATATAATAACAACAAGTTTTATTCTTTGGCTAATGAATTATGATCGATTGAGAAGTGTTTTTTCTTCCGGCTTACTATTTATCTTTTGGTTATTAGTTTCTTTGGCAATTGTACCTGATATAATTGATTATTCTGTTAAATTTCATCAACAAGTAAAAACATGTCTATGAATATTTTTATATGAAATGATAATTATTTATATAGATCAAATCAATGTCTTTGTGGATAGAATTTATCGTTGTTTGGCTTCAATTCTTCTTTGCATTTAATTTATTTATTACAAATTGTTTTGCTGAAAAATATATTATTCCTAAAACAATATTTGATGAACGAGTATGATTAAATATTTATTTTTTTTATCAAATAATATATCTTACCCAAAAAGAAAAACTATATATGTATAGCCTATTGTTCCTGAATTTCATGAAAGTTTTCCATCTCGTATTTTTTATTCATGGGCGACACCATTGATTCTTCGAGGATATAAAACTCCACTTACAGAAAAAGATTGTTGGAATTTGCCAATATCTGAACGAACTGTAGCTGTTGTTCATCAAGTACGAAATTATATGAAAGGGTAAATAATTTTTTTTTTTTTAATTTTCGTTCTAAGTTTTGTCCAGCATGAATAGTTGGACATCATGTAATTCATACGAAAAAATATCTTTGAATAATATTAAACTTTCGGAATCAAATCAATTAGAAGATGAACATCAAAATTTGGTTAATGTCGTAAGTGATTAGATTTTGATCATTTATTATCTTATGAGAAAATCTATTTAAAGCCAATTGTTGATATGAAAAATTCGTCATCGAAATATAAGAAAACATCTAGTTTCTGGTATGCTTTATTTTGCACGTACAAAGATAAACTTTTTATTGGTGGTTTCATCAAAATTGTTCATGATCTTTTACAATTTAGTGGTCCTATGATTTTAAAGTAGATATCATTGACTTTCTCTTTTTTTTTTAATGTATTTATTTATTTAATTTAAAAGATTAATTTCTTTTAAGACTGCTTCTTAACTTCTTTACGGATCCTACCAAACCAAAATGGTTAGGTATTTTTTATGCAATTCTTCTGAGTATAACCGTTTTTTGTCAAATTATACTATTACGAGCTTATTTTCATTGTCAATTTCTTATTGGACTTCGATTTCGTTCAGCAATTACTGGACTTGTATATCGTAAGGTTAGTTATTCTATGTTCTATTTATCCATTATTGTAGAACTCATATTATGCTTTTCGAAGAATGAGAGATCTCATTCCATATATACGAGAGAAAGTTTTTTTTTTTTTTGTACAATATTTTTTATATCATTTGATGGTAATTCCAAATATGAAGTTAGTCTTTGATAAAAATATTTCTATGAAGAAAAAAAAGAGTTTTATATAGAAAACTGTGCAAACTCATTATACTAAATTTGATGTTAGAGAAGCATGACTTTTTTCGAATCTCATGCATTTTTTTATGAATCGATAATGAATGACGCTAAAGAACATATGTGAGTTACACTGATAAACTTTATATTATATGTGTTTTTATTTTTAGAGTTTGAAATTATCAAATTCATCTAAACAAGAAACAACAACTGGTGAAATTGTTAATCTAGTTTGTTTATATATATTCTCTTTATTTCATGTTTATTAATTTTTTTTTTCGAATAGATGGCTATTGATGCTTCAAGATTTGGTGAAGTAACGCATCATATTCATGTATTATGGTCAGGTAGAACATTATTTATTTTTGTTCGAGATATGAATTTTTCTATTATGTTTATCATTTTGATAGGCCCTCTTCAACTTGTAATTGCATTAATTTTACTTTATCGACAAATGAAATTTTCAATAATTCCTGGTGTTACATTATTATTTATTATGATTCCATTAAATTTATATTTACAAAGAATTCAAAAAAAACTTACAGTATGTATAAATAATATTCAATAAATTTCTTTATTTTTATTGAATTAGTTTAAACAAATGACAATTAAAGATCAACGAATTAAAATGACAAATGAAATATTAAATGGAATTCGTGTATTAAAATTATATGCATGGGAAATAGCATTTATACGTTCTATTACTCATATTCGAGAAAAAGAACTTGAATATATACGAAAAAAAGCAATTGTTAATGCTATATCCAATATACTTTGGACATTTACACCAATTCTAGTAAAAATATTAAAGTTTTTTTTTTTTTTTTCATATGATTATATTTATATATTTGTTAAGGTTGGTATAACAACATTTGCAACTTATGTTCTTTCATCAGATACGAATATTTTAACAGCTGACAAAGCATTTGTATCATTGACATTGTTTAATCTACTTCGTAGTCCACTTGTTGCTTTTCCTACTGTTTTTAACAATGTTGTTGAAGTAAATAAAACGATTCTTTGTGTGTCAGAATTTATTAGATTTTATTTTTGTCTTTAGGCACGTGTATCAAATAAACGCATTGAGAAGTTTTTGAGTAATGAAGAAATTGATGAAAATGCTGTTGATAGAATGTCTGTCGAGTCTAGTGAGTAAAAGTAATTTTTAGAAATATAAAATGATTTACTAGAAAGTTTTCAGATAAATATGCAGTGAAAATTGAAAATGGTTCTTTTCGTTGGTCAAATATTGCCAATGACTTATTAATTTTAAAAAAGTCAATAATAAATAAACATTTTTCTTTTATATGTAATAAATAATTTTTTTTTTTTAAATTTTCATTTTAAGTATTAATATAGAAATTGAACAAGGTTCACTTATTGCATTTGTTGGTATGGTTGGTTCAGGTAAAAGTAGCATTTTAGCAGCATTACTTGGTGAAATGAATAAAATTCATGGACGTGTGATTATCAATGGTACTATTGCTTATGTACCACAAATAGCATGGATTATGAATACAACATTGAAGGAAAATATTCTTTTTGGAAGAGATTTTGATAAGAATTTATATAATCGTGTAATTGAAGCATGTGCTCTAAAACAAGATCTTGGTATGATGAAGAACAGATAATAATTTTCAATGAATATTATATTAGAACAATATGAAATTTATTTCTTTAGATATGCTTCCAGCAAATGATGAAACTGAAATTGGTGAAAAAGTATATAATATCATAGAAAGAAGTTTTCTATTTGAATCTCAAAATTGATTATTTATTATAGGGAATTAATTTATCTGGTGGACAACGACAACGTGTTTCATTAGCTCGAGCATTATATAGTAATGCTGATATATTTCTTCTTGATGATCCACTTTCAGCTGTCGATGCACATGTTGGTGCTTATATTTTCAAACATGTCATTGGACCTAAAGGATTATTAAAAGATAAAGTAATAATCTATAAATATTATTTCAAATCAAACATAATTTTTATTAAAATAGACTCGTCTTTTGGTTACACATGGTCTATCACATTTAAATAAATGTAATGATATTATTGTTGTTTCTCAAGGTGAAATAATTGATCATGGAACATATAATGATTTAATGATTAGAAGCATAATTTTACAAGATTTTGTTCATTCTATTGCTCTCTCTCGTACACAACACTATCAACATCAAACAAGTGACATTGGTAAAATAAAATAAATACATGTCGATTTAATTAAAAACTTTATTAAACATAATGATAGTCCTGCAGTCTTTCGGAAGGGACATGACTGAGTAACTATACTGTTTCGATATGTATCTACAAGGTACTGAGTGCAAACTTCAGTATTACCAGCCATGAAATGATCCTGAACAAATCACTAAACGACTATGTGTTTGTGATCACCCGCATGACATATGACTGGTCTTCTATCCAGAATCACAACTAGTCATATTTGTGGGGAAGATGCCGGACTATTGAATCTGATGCTAGGTAGCTGAACCCCTTTTAAATCTTATTTCACAATAATCTATGAAATTTTAATCGTTCTTAGATTGCCTTTAACTAATTATATGAATTTTTAAAATTTAAAAAAAAAATTAAGATTCATTTATGATTTTAGAAAGTCCAAAAAGTATTCCAACAACTCCATCAGAATTGCTTCATAAATCATTTGAATTTACTGAAAATGATATTCAACATGATGAACTACATCCAACTATAATCGAAATAGAAGAAGAAAAGAAAAAGACCATTCAAAAAGAGACTATACAGACAGGTTCAGTAAGTCTTTTTTCTTATTCTTTAATATAATCTCTTTTTCTAAAACATTATGATTAAATAATAATAATAGGTAAAATTAAATGTATTTTTAATTTATATTCGTTCATGTAAATTATTAATGATTGTATTAATAAGTATATTTTTTTGTTTAACAATATTTGCTACTCTAAGCGCTAATATTTGGTTATCTAAGTGGACAGATGAAGTAAAAGTGACAACGATAGCAAATAATATATCATCAAGAAATAATCAAATTTATTATATGAATATTTATTCAACATTAGGAATCATTCAAGGTATTTAAAATATATTTCAATGATATTTTTTTTTTCGTATTTTTTTTTTCAGGCTTTCTTGCATTTGCCATGCAATTGATTCATAAACTAGCTTCATATATTGCTGGTCGAAAATTACATTGGATTATTCTAATTGGAATTCTTCATGCACCAATGTCTTTCTTTGATACAACACCAATTGGTCGTATTATTAATCGTTTTTCTAAAGATATTGATTCAATTGATTCAGCATTACCAAATGCTTTTTCTCAATCATTAACATCACTAATTATAGTTGTTGCTACATTAATAATACTTGTCTATGGTTCATGGGTTGCTTTAATTGAACTCATACCACTTGCTATTCTTTTTATATATATTCAGGTAGAATTTTTCTTATTAAATATTTATAAATTCTTTGTGTATATTTATAAGCGTGTTTATATATCTTCATCTCGACAACTTCGTCGTCTTGATTCAGTTACACGTAGTTTAATTTTTGCAAATTTTAGCGAAACAATTCAAGGTCTTAGTTCAATTCGTGCTTATCATGTTCAACAACGTTTTATTGATTTATCTGATAAATTCATGGATAGAAATCAATCATGTCATTTAGCTAGTTCTGTTTCTAATAGGTTTGACTTAATAATTATAAATTCAAATATTTATTTTCGATTATTAGATGGCTTGGTGTTCGTTTAGAAATTATTGCTAATTTACTTACATTATTTACAGCCATAACTGCTGTTTTTATGCGTGATCATTTAACAGCTGGTACTGTTGGTTTAATGATAACCTATGCTTTACAAATTACACATTCTCTCAATATACTTGTTCGTATGTCAAGTGATATTGAAACAAATATTATTAGTGTTGAACGTATTAATGAATATGCTCAATTGACACCTGAAGCTCCATGGGAAATTCCACGAACGAAACCATCACCTCATTGGCCAACGAATGGAAATATTCAGTAAATTGGATCTATAGTATAAATTTTTGTTTTTTTTTTAAATTTCTATTTTCTAGAATTCGGGATTTATCAATACGATATCGAGAAAATTTACAATTGGTAGTCAAAGATTTCTCTATTAATATTCAATCAGGAGAAAAGGTAAAATATATGTTAACGTTCAATCTTGAATTAGAGACAAAGTATATTGCATTCTATATGAAGATGTTGATTCATAGCCAAACAGAATGTATTGAATAAAAACGAGAGTAGAAAAATTTCAATGAAGTTAAATCCTATCCTAGGGAGTATCAGTTATGTTTTGAAAATAAACCAAAAAGGAAAAAATTTTGCAATATCGATTGCATAATTATTTTATCCATCCCTCAATTTTTCAAATATATTGATTAATGTGTTCAACGTCAATTCGAAAGCAAACTATTATCTGTTATCATCTTCGATTAAGTTCTGAATAGGAACCATTCTTAGTTCCCTGATAAAGTCATTTTTTTTGAACGAGAATCTATGTTTCTTTGAACTGATATAAACGATCAAAAAAAAACAAATATCAGATGGAAAGAACTATTGTATATTGTTGAAAATAAAATCGTGCAAGATGAATCTTAGATTGAATGCTGAGATAGATATATATATATAGTCGAAATCAAATGTATTTGAACTAAATTTAGATTGGAATTATCGGTCGTACGGGTAGTGGAAAGAGTAGTTTATGTTTATCTCTTTTGCGTATTATTGAACCAACAAATGGTACAATTATTATTGATAATGTTGATATTCGTCTTATTGGTTTACATGATTTACGATCAAAGATCACTATTATTCCACAAGTAAATCTTTTTTTTTATAATTTTAAATCCATTACAGAAAAATTTTGTGAAACTCACGTATATTTTCGAAGAAAATAGTGAGTGTAAGTTGTAAGTTCGAGGTTTTGCGGCTCGCACCCCCACATCCCCCCCCCCCCTTACAGACAATAGCAGCCAAAAAAGAACATTACATACACATACCCCCCCTCCCCATTACAGACTGCAGCAACCGTATTCATCAAATAGTCGATGGTGGAGAAAAATAACTTCAAATTAGAAAACAAAAAAAAAAGATTATTATCGAGTATATAGCAATAATTATAAATGAAATCGAGCGCGCTTAAATGAAAAAATAATATTTTCTTTTTTAATATATTTTTTTAATATACAAATAAATAATAAATTCCCGCTCTTTCCATCGATTCTCAAGGAAAACAACTATAGTTGACGAGAAGTCTTCCAGTATACAGATGATGCGTCAGGTAACAAAGCTAAAGGTATACGTGAGTTCCACATTTCAGCTCCGCAGGAGCTGCGCTAATAAGCTTTTTTATCTTATTTAGGATGCCATCATATTTGCTGGTACTGTTCGATTTAATATTGATCCATTTAGTAGTTATAGTGATGTAGAAATATGGACTGTATTAGAATTAGTACATTTAAAAGAACGTTTTCATATGATGGAAAATGGTTTGTTACATCTTTTAGCAGAAGGAGGTCAAAATATGAGGTGAATTAAATTATTTTACTGGTTTATATTATATATATATACTTGATAATATTTACATTTTTTCATCTTAGTGCTGGTGAGAGACAATTACTATGTTTGGCACGTGCTCTCTTAAGAAAAAGTCAAATATTTATATTTGATGAAGCAACTGCTGGTATGTTTATTTGAAAAATTTTTCTTGGTTTTTAGTTTATCACGTTTCCTTAATAGCTATTGATATGGAAACAGATCGACTCATTCAACAAACTATTCGTTCAAGATTTAAAAATGCAACTGTATTGACTATTGCTCATCGTTTACATACAATTTTAGATAGTACTAAGTTCGTATTATTTCTTCTTTGATATAAATAAATACATAAATAAATATTGTTTTTCATTTATTTAGAATTCTTGTCTTATCAAATGGTTATTTACAAGAATATGATGAACCAATACATTTAGCTGCTAATCCAAATTCGACATTTGTTAAACTCTTACGTGATGCAAATATTCATCCATCGGATATTAGATCAATTGCTTCGTTCTGACACAATTCGTACCTATTTATTTATAATCATACAAAATGAAGAATAAATTTGTTTTTATAGAATTGATCTATCATATTATCTACTAAGAATCAAAATAAATGAATGAATAAATTATTCCTTTCATAATTAATAATCAAAGTTATAGAACAATGTTGTATGAAACCATTTAAAATTCTTTAATCGATTCATCTTAGTGAAAAACTAAGCCGGACAGAATCTCACAATTCTGAGGATGTGTACATGTACCGAAAAGCCTCCACGCACACTCATAAGATCATTACCATGATTGTTTGAGAAACAAGCATCGAGTTTAGTTCTGTTTGTCTTTTCCTAATATCAGTTTGGGTTAGTGGCATAACCAGGAGATTATGGGTAGTAGAACAGTACCCTATGATCTGGGAAGAAATCCATGAAATATAGTGTCAATGTTGATAATTATTACGTTTCTCTTTCTTTTGAAAGTAGCACGAAGGCGATCAGTGACCGGACGGCGTCCGGCCTAACACAGCATTGGCCGCGCCACTAGTTTGTATTCGATTTGTTGTTGATCTCTGTTGAAAAATGTATAGAATTTGTTAATAGAAGAATATAAATAATTGGTCAAATGGTTATAATATCATTGAAGCGACTTGCAGACTCATATTAAAAAATTTCCTTGATGATCTCTGTGTATCTGTCTTTTCGTTTAGGAGTTCAAATCAGACGAAAATTCGTAAGCATCACTGCTAATAATGTCAGAAGTCTATTTATTCACGTTTGAAGAGGAATCAAAAAAAAATATTAGGCAAAAAAACAAATTGTCGACTTCACTTATTGAATTAAACCACAAAAGAAGTCTTTGTACTATAGATGTTGTCCAAGCGCTCTTCCAACAAAATAATGTTTACAAATACAATGGAGGTTGATTAAAACAGATCGATGAAGAGTTGTGAATAACGGTCCATCATACGAATTATTGCTCGATCATGATACTTTTTCATTTTCATTTTTTTTGACGCTGGTCAAAGTGGCTGATTAATCTAAAAAAACATACATTCAATTCATTTGAATATAATCAATCGAAAATAAACATAGAAAAATAAATAAATAATATTGATTGTTTAAAGAAAATAAAATAATGTCTTCATACATCAATTTCATATATTCATTGATAAGACTTGATTAAAATTGACTGACATGTTTACTTACTTGTTTCTTGTTGCACATGCTTCTATCGTAGTAAAAAAAAAGAAAAAGAAAAGAAACAGTCAATGACACCCAAATGTTACTTTCATCACCTTTCTCAATGTATTCTTCTATTAAAGTAAAAATTTCGTCAAGAATAAAAAAAAAAAAAAAAAAGAGAGAGAAAGTGTTTCAACAGAAGCGTCAAATAAGAAACAATTTCTATTTGACTTTTTTTTTTCGTTCAAAGTCAACATTGGAATAAAAGGGATTCGAGATGTTTTTTTGCACGAGCAAAGTTACTCATTAAGTTTGTTTTTTTTAGAAAAGAAAAAACGTCATGAAAGAGTTGCAATATCAGTCGGGTCTTTTTTCTGTGACAGACTTTTATTCCTATCAGTAAATGAGAAAAAAGAATAAAATTAAAAGTCGTTTAGCGGAGAATTCGACAAGTTCGAATAAAGACAACAGAATGAAATTCTACGTTCGTATCATTGTTGACAGTACTTGAAGCAATGTTCGTCCATATATTCATATAGAACAACTGCCTTGATAGATACGTAATTTTATCAAAAGAAAAAAACGAGTGACACCTTTTTTTTTTTCGTTCTTCACATTACACAATATGAAATAAATCATGAATTCTCTTCTTTACTACATAAATCATTATTTGTTCATGTAATCTTGACATTTTTTAACTTATTGAATTTCTTCTAATTCTCTAATGGAGGCCGCTGTTAATAAATATTCAACCGTTCAAGAAGTACACGTATTTTTCGAATAATTTGATTTCGTGGTCTTTATAAATATATTTATTCCAATCTCCAATATTTGGAATGTGATAGAGTCTCTTGTAAATAAGCTTGCAAACTCAACAGTATATTTTAATAATCTCTTCTCACGTAGGATCAATCTTGACTCGAACATGAATCTATGATGAACAAGATATCCTGAACATGGATGCTGATCCTTATCAGAATATTGTCCGCAATGACTCATTCATTCTGTGGAATCAGCGCGTCATGCATGAACCACCAAGAGATTCTTTTGAAGTTTCGAGAGGCAAGAGTCAATGCAGAAAGATGATTATCAAGATAAGACTTTTCAAAACCTTCATGTATTCATCTTTTTTCATTTGTAAAAAGAAGTTTCCTCTCAGGCGAGCAAAGGACGGGTAAAAAGACGAGTCATTTTTCTAGTCATGACTACACGTCGTGTCTAGTCTTTTTCTCATAAACGTCTTCCATATGACTAGTCCGAAATCATTGGGAATCTTTACCCCCTCCTTGACTACATAAGTGGCTGACGTCATTATATCTGTTACGTTAAGTCATTTTTCGAAAAAAGACTAGACATGTTGTGCCGTCCGGACACCAGTCCAAAATAGATTTCAAATCGAAAAAAGAAGAGCGTCCTCGATGCTGCATATAACAGATTGCAGTTTTATGTAGTGGTCTAGTCCAGATCAGTCTAAATAACAGAGATATCAACAGATGGTTAGATTCAAACATGCATACAATTTATAACTTACCCATCGTTTAATACTTTCAATCCCGCATGTCATCTACGAGATGACATGCAGAACGAAAAAGAGATATGTTACGTTCTTTCGTCTTCTTAGTCGACGAATATCAATCATATGAGATATGTTCAAATGAAAATCACTTCGTATGGATATGAATAATGAATCTCGAATTCAAAAATATATGATTGTGATAGCTGAACGCAAGAGCGAGAGATTAAACTATCTTTTTTCATGTTCGTGCAGAACGCAAGAAAATGACGGGATTGAAATGGTTAATTCATTGAACCGTATCTGATCAAGTGATCAAATCTAATATGTCAATATCATTCTAAGACAGTATTTAACAATTGCTCAAATTTTTCAACTTTTGATATGAATAAAAAAATATTTATCATAAAATCCATTATTATTTAATATTTAAATAAGTCGGAATAAAATTAATTCAGAATTTGTTATTTTTTCCAATAGATTTTTTTATTATCAAAATTTACGAATAATTATTTTGTATTGGAAAAACAATTATAAGTGAGAAAAAAATAAAACTAATCTAAGTAAAAAAAAAGATTTCTTTCATTCGATGACTTATAATTACTTTAATTTAAATCCTTTCAGTTTCAATTTGATAATCAACTAAAAGGTTATAATATAAATTCATTTGTAAATTTCGACTGCTAGAATTGATACTTAAGTATAATATTTTTATCCCATAAAGTTACTCAATGCTTATTTTTTCTATTGATTGGTAAAAATTGATAACTTACATATTATCAAATATTCAATCAACTTTTGTCGTAACTATTCGTTTTGAGAAGCTCGTTGTATTGAAAACGAAAAACTGAAAACAAGATGTTTAATATTTTACTACATGCTTTTTATATTATAAAGGCATTTAATTCTGAATTAGATATTATAAGAAATAACTCAAATCCTTAACAAAATTCCTGCACAATATTACACAATTTTCTAGTTTCACTATGAACCAGTCTAAAAAAGTTGTCTGAAAAGTAAGATGAACTGTTTAAAAGACTTCGACTATTCTGGACCAAGGGTAGCACTAACTTTACAAAACGAACTCGTCATGGACGATAAAAATGACTTTTCACACTAAACCATATCACTTTTGAAAATAGTTCAGACTAATCAGACATTCAATATTATGGAGTTCAATATTCGAATCTACCTGTCGTCATCTATCTTTCTGGGCTTTCTGTTTTACTGACGAGTCTGGACAGTAAGGATTGGACAAAATGGACTAGTCATGACAGGTGATGGACACAGTCCAGACCAGTCTATATTTAGTTACACGACATACTCCGTCAAGATTACCAGTCCTGACGAATCGTAGGTCATCTCAGACTAGACTAGACGGTAGTGCAGACATTCGAGATTAGTCATGTTGGGCGCCCTCTGTCATTTTTTGCTCGCCTGGGCTTGTACTATTCGAATGTAATTGTGTAACAAAGCCGTGTTCGTTGTCGTAATGGTTGTTTTGTTATTGACAACAGGGAAAAAAGGACGAAACAGAAACGAAAAAATCCACCACGTTGTTTTTTTTTTGTATGTTGCCAACGACCATAGTATATGTGATATTGAAGCGTTTTTCTTTTCTAGTAAATATCTTGAGATAAATAAGTCGTTTTGTTTTATTTCTTTGCACGTGTAATTATTAAAATTCAGTAACTATTATCATTGTATTGATTTATTATGGAACGAATTACTCCTAAAACAAAAAGTCAATCCGTTCGTTTTCATGATACTATTGTACAAATTCAAACAGTTGTTTTAATGGTATTGAATGTTTATGTTTGGATGATGTTCAACGACGTTTTCCATCTACAACCGTACTATGTATTGATAATGTTCAATTAGGTTTTCTTCGTGATAATAATGGTGATCAACTTATTCCATTACGTATTGAAGCAATTAAAGATCAGATTGTTGAAGCTGTAGAACCTATAGGAAAATCGAATGATGAAATGCATATATTCTTTGATCGTATTGATACAAAAATGCAAGAGATGACCAAAAAAACTGATATAATTCTTGCCAATACGCAAGAAACTCTTGTTCGAATAAAACATGTAATGACGCAAATGTATGAATTACATGAATATACAACTCCTCGGTATTTTTTTATTTTACCAGCAAAACATCACAATTGGGCTTCGATTAATACTGTACAAAATTTATTTCTTCTTCATTATAAACTATATTTCTTATGTGAATGCTCGGATGAACCTGATAAATTGCATATTGCTCCTCATGATGGTTATTCAATTAAGAAACCAAGTGAATTTATTGCTAATTATGGATCTTATTTACGAACAACATTAACTATTGCTCGAAATTTATTTTCTATAGGTGGTTTTGTTATTCCTCAATCAGAGAATGTATCAACTGTTGTAGCCAATGCTTTACCAACATTTATTAAAGAGCCAAATAACTATAATGAGGTCAACAATAAATTAGATTTAGTCGAAAAAATGCTTAATCAAACTAATGATGAACTTTCACGTGTAGATTCATCTATGATTCGAAAAGCGATACTACCAGAAGCTTCACTTCAAGGTGCACAACTTCGAGAACTTGAAGCTTTTTTAGAACTTGTTGATAATAAACATAGTTTAGGAAATCTATATCGAACAATTACTAATGATGGTCATGTTCGTTGGGTATGTTTAGAACATTATCATGCAATGAGTTTTCATAATAAAATGTCGGAATATATTCGTCAATTGGAAGCTTTCGGAGGAAAATACAATCAAGAAACGAAAGAAGTAATTCTAACAGGAACTTTAACAACGAAAAATATTACAATGTTTTGTGATGCTTTAACAAAAGGTTTTACAATATTAACTCTTGTTCTTCAAAATTGTTCATTTAACACAAAAGATCTTGACAAATTATTTGATGTTATCATCAATCGTTCTTCTATTCAACGGCTAATAATTATGACTGTTGAAGTTCGTAAATGGATGAAAATGTCTACGTATGTTTGTAATAATATGATTGTTTATTTCAAAAATCAATCATTAAAAATACAATTTTGTAATTATCATCAAAGTGAAGATACAAAAATGCTCGTTCAACTATTACAACAAAATAAAATATGTCGAACATTGAATTTCTTTGGTTATGATCTTTCAATACATGATCAAGATCTATTACGTTGCCTTAAAGCGAATAAAGAATTAACAACATTAGTTATAAATTATTTTATGAATATTGAATTCTTAAATGAAATTATTACTTCAAATTGTTCACCATATCGAATAAAATTAAGTTATTGTTTCAATACATCATCAACTTTATATGGTCTTTGTCAAACAATAGGACAAAATGAAACTCTTGTCGATCTTGATATTATGGATCAGACTTGTATTGATGATAAATCTGCTACTATTGAACTTCTAGATGTATTACGAAAACATAAATCAATAAAAAATGTTCGTCTTCATGTTTTCGATATTCAACCATCAAACAAAAATGAAACTTGTCTTATTACTTCATTATTAAATGATTCATTTATTTCTCATCTACGCATATCAGAATCTATTATTTCGCATCAATTCATAGAAGCACTTGTTCATGCTTCTAAAGAACGTCGTTCATTAACTTATGTTGAATTTTACAATTGTCAATTGAACGAAGATGATATTTCAGCATTACAATTGTTGTATACTAATGAGACTTTAACACATTTATCAATATCCAAACAACAATATGTTTCTGTTGCAATAACAGATATGCGACAACAACTTATCAACGGTAAGAATCGATTAAAAATCATACCTAGGATAAGCATTACAAGAATCGTAGACGATCCTGTACAATGTAGACTACAATCGTATCTCGTCGTATCATATTCAGCGATATATGACGTATATACGACATCGTTTGTCATCGTATTTACAAAAGCTTCTATAGAAGACATAAGAAAATTTTATATTTAGGTGTTTTTTTTTTCTGTGTTTCAGAATTTTCACAATATCAAAATACCAAACTTGAACAAAAAATTGCACAATCTTACATTCATTCCTCGATATGTTTAGATAATATGAATTTAGTTGATCAAGATATGGAGATCATAATCAAACAAGCTATTATAATAAAACAATGTAATTTTATTTCTTTACAATTCAATAAATTCACATCAATTGGTATATCAATTTTAACTGATGCGTTAAATAATAATAATAATAATGCATTAGAAACATTGTATCTTGGGAATAATTATATTTCTGATGATGGTGTTTATTTTCTTGCTAATATACTTTCAGATAATAATTATACTCTCAAAACACTTGTTCTTCAAAAAAATAGAATAACTGATAGAGGTGCAAGATATCTCGCTCAAATGCTTAAAGTTAATAAAACATTAATTTGGTTATATCTTGGACAAAATGATATCAGTGATGAAGGAATTCGAATATTAGCACAAACAATTGAAAATCAAAATCATACACTTGAAATGTTAGTTCTTTCCTGTAATAAATTATTGACTGATTTAAGTATTGATTATCTTATTAAAATGATTCAACATAATCAATCATTAAAAAAACTATGGATTGATGATTGTAATTGGTCGGAATTAGGTAAAGAAAGACTTAATAAGATACAACAAACAAAAAAAGATTTTTATATTAGAATATAATAATTCATCAAATTTATTATGTCTAATATGAATGCGTATATATATATATCCATCGAAAGCATATGTATAGAAAAATACATTGTTTGTAAATCAATAAGTAGTTTTTTTTGTTGTTGTTCTTGCGTGTTTACTTTATACAAAAATCGGATATGAATATCTGATTTGTTTTAATTAACAAAATAAAAAATTTGTGAAAACAAAATAAATAATATGAAAAAATAAGCTGTAGTTGTGAGTATAAAAGTCGACGTACAAAATTCGAAGTAATGACCTAATTATCGTGACTTATGTTTATATGAACGATAATCAACATTTTCATTTTTAATATTATCAAATTCAGTTATAATTTGTAGACATATATCAGTTGAAAAACCTGTTACAGTCGATGCAGTTTAGCAGCTTGTTTAATATCATTATTGTAAAGTTGTTTTGCATTGTCATTAGAAATAGTTGATAATAATGAACCAAGACCAAGTGTATTAACAGAATATGTTTCGAGTCCTTTATCGATTAATGTTTCGTTCTTTATATTCGCATAAATACCACGACAAAACCAAGTCAACGATGATAGAGTTCCAACAGGTTTGAATAAACCATTCGTGATGCCTACTAATAATCCAGCTACACGACCTAATTCTCCATGACGTTTATAACCAATACGTGGTGTATTGACAATATCTGTAATACCACCTTTCCAACCGTCAATAAGAGCGAGAATAGCTGCATTAATACCTGTATCGAAATCAATCACATATGGTCGTGAACGATAAAAAGATTCACTGAAAAATGAAATATTCTTTTTTATTATCATTTCTGATATTTACATCGAATTAAATCGATAAGATTTATCTATCATATGAAATGAATAAACTTACTTGTAAGGATCATAATATGATGGAGCAGCATCCAATACATCGGTCAATTCTCCATATAAAGATAAAAGACCTATACATAAATGACCAATACCTTTATTCAAGCCACGAAGAACACCTTCGATAACATTATATGTACTCTTTGTTCATGTATCAGAATGCATAGCTTGTTTAAAGCCAGTAGTTGTATCAAGAAATATCTGTACAGTAGCTTTTTGAGTATGTTTTAAAATACCATGAAATGGTAGATGAATACGATTATCAAATATTGAAGGTCAATAACGAGTCGAATGAAGATGTAATTGTGTTGGTTCAATACGACCGGATACAACAAGTACTTGAGCAACACGTCGTGATATTTGTAAATGAAATTCTTCTAATTGATAACATGCAGTATAAGTTGATTCAAGATAACTTTGCATTCGTAATAAAGGTAAATGAGTTTGAAATGCACGTAGTGCTTCATCACATCCATTTTCTTTTAATATTGCATCACGTATACGTTCAGCAGCGGCTCGAACTTGTGGTTCATGAACATATTTAAAAGATTCAACTAAATTATCAGTAGTTAGATTTTGTCCNAAGATTGTTTTCATTTTCTTTTATTTTAAGAATCAGCCATACAGTAAATAGAATGTAATCGAATATGCTTTGTACTGGGTATGGGAGTGGGTGTGAGTGCGAATGATTGGAACATCTAGATACATATGCATATACACACACCCGCACCCACACCCACAAATAACAATCATTTGAGTATGATAAGATTTAGAAAAAAATCATCTATTCATAATCGTATTGAACTATGTATTCAGGATATGCTTGATAATGATTGAAAATGCAAAATTCATCGATCTGGTGTGTATTGGAAAAGTGTACTGCATGAAAGCCTTGTGGCGGTGATTGAAGACCATTTTTACCTAGTGTCGTTTGTCCAAGTAATACTTGACAAATAAAAAGTTCACGTCGATGAGGGGTCTTTTTCATCACATATGGATCATTATTCGAATAACTTGCATTTAAAGCAAAATAGATCCCATCACCGATGAGACCATTCGGACAATAACTCCAATAGAAACCATGAAAAGTAATCAATTTTTGTTGTGATAACGAAGCAGTACCATGAATAAGACGTGTACTAGTACATTGAATTGTTCGTTGTACTTGTTGATAAATATTCCACAATCGAATATTTTGAATTCGAATAATCGAATAGATCACTGTGGATGGATGTCCAAGTGATTTAATAAAATAATCAGATATCTCTTGAAATTCTTGAGATGACCGAGTGAGTGGAATCAGTTGTACTGATGAGTCAGTTGGGTACATATTAGTCCAATGGGAAGGAAATTGAATGGTTGGATCAACAATTGTATCGTTTCGGAGTGCTAATTCTTTCTGTAGAATACCCAAACTAGAATTGCCAATGCGAGATTGTCCTTGTGCTTGACGTTGAGTAAAATAGTCAACAAGACCTTTCACTTCCGAATCGGTTTTCATCATAACAAAATTGTAGGGATCACTGGTTAATTGTGCGATTTCGGAATTAATTCCATCGACCACTTTATCGTATAGATTGTTTGATACTATCGCCTTTCCATTGTGCCATAGTGTGTCAAGTTCTTCCTGAAGTTGGCACAGTTCATGCAGTTGAAGACTGCCGAGACAACGAATTCCTTCGCTAGCGAGTTTGCTTGCATGCATATTTCGTTTTTTTTCGACAGATATTCGAATGAACGCAAAAAAAGTCGAGCTGTCTTTCAATGCGAAAATAAATCTAATGATTTTTATTTCTTACAGGAAAAAACCTACTGACACCATAATTGTGAAAGATGGTTATGAATAATTGAAAATATACATGAAAGAACGAACGAAAAAAAAACAGTTCTTGACAACATCGTCATCACATGTGTGCACACCTATCGCCTATTTTTTGTCGACTGCGTTGCATTTACGCGTAACTGCGGCTCAGTAGGCTCATCGTAAGATTTATCGTAATTGATATCAACCACTTATAAGTGGCCCCGTCTTTTTTATAATTGGTCACACTCCAGCACAATAACTTAGTTGCACAGAGACTATAAAAGTCATTCTCTGTGAGAATTCTGTTCACAATTAATTCCATCGTGATAGATTAAATATGTATTTCAAATGCAATTTTTTAATATCATTTTAGCTTTCCACAATTTTTATGGTGGGGTGTGGGTGTGGGTGTAACTATATTATTCTTTCACATCTATACCCCCCCCCCCACACACACACTCACACCCCTATTTGGCTTAGTAACGATTTAGATTATGGATCTGATTATCACAGACATATTGCTTGTTGAAGAAATATTATCAGTCATTTGGAACTATTTTCCAGTCTTAACAATTGTTTCGATTATATCAATTCAGTGAATAATGAACGAGTTATTGCGCTAATATCTGGCTCGTTTTGTTCGCAAATAGAACGAATTAATGACGAAATATGTGAAATATCCAATATCTATATTGTTTGTACCCAGGATCAAATGGGTCATTACGAGAATATAGCATGGCTGCATCGAACTAAGATTTTGAGTTAAAAAAAAGACACTTTTTCTCCTGTATGGCCAAAAAAACATAGAAGCAACATTCTTTTGTTTATGATGGAAACAGTTTCGAGATGATGCTTTTTTACAGATGCCAGGACCAATATCCGTGGAGTATTCTGCAATATCGATACGCTTGCAGAGAAATTACGACAGCATGTGCAAGAGCTTATGGAAATCCCGACGACGAATGAAACGATTACCGAAGGTATAACAACTCGTAATTTGTGTTGCCAACAAATCAAGTTCAAATGTTTTCAAATGCTTACCAATATATTATATCATTCACCACCGCCTGAAAGTGTTGCCAAACAATAACTGGTGGAATATTGTCGTTTACCCAACACTTTCCAAGAATATCGTGACGAAAGGCAATTTGAGGAGTTTAACAACGATTACTATGCAAAAAATCAGTTTATTGGTACACACGTGAATCATTTTTATTTCGATTATTGAGTAAAGCAATTCGACAGTGGGACGTTGATGCTTTGCCTGATTTTGGATTTTATATATCGAATCTCAATGAACAATTATATCAATTGCAGAAACAACAATTTTCTTCTCTTTCTCATAATACACTTCGTATTTATCATGGACAGTTTATGAACATTGACACATTGAGAAAACTTCAAAACAGTGTCGGAGGTTATTTATCAATCAATACATTTTTGCCAACCACAGAAGATGACGATTTTGCTCTTCGTTACGCTCAGTCAAGTACTGGACTTTATGAAAATGTTCTATTTATTATTGATATCAATTTAAAAGAGGATGAAATAAAACCATTTGTACATATAGATAATTTAAGTGCTTTTCCAGATACTCATGAAGTTCTCTTAAGTATAGGAACAATATTTCGAATTGATTTAATTTAACGAGTGACCGCTGTTGATCAATATACTGATCATTGGAATAGTTATTTAACAATATGTCGTCATAAAGATATTATAACTGACACGGATCATTTCGATTTAATATTATTACATTTGATGGATATTTTGTGTCATTTATCATCAAAAACTGACATAATGATTGAAAAGATGTTGGATCGATGTCGACTTTACTGTGAAGGCAATAAAGTTGAGTTACATAAAATAGACTGTTTTGAAAATGATTATCATTCAGATAAAGCAATACATGAATATACCAAAGACACATTTCTCTATCGAATGTTAAATTGTGCACTTCGTACGGAAGATATGGAAACAATCTTAGATATGCGACATTTTATACTTGATTTGTACAATCAATTATACAAAGTACAGACTGATTTCGATAGCGATCCTGTTTCAATTTCAGAGGGACACAGATTAACTGTTTATTGTGGACATTCATGAGTATGAAGGAGTTGAACAAAACAAAACGAAATATTGGTCGCTACATAATGACTCAAACATTTTTATCAACAACATTGTCAAGTGAAATAGCTTTATTATATTCTGGCCTTAATTCACAAAATTCATTATATGAATCGGTTTTATTTGTAATTGACATCGATATGCAACGGAAAATAAGACAGAGATCATTTGTAAATATTAGTAAATTTAGTCAGATGAAAGATGAAAATGAAGTACTGTTTACTGTAGGCACCATTTTTCAAGTAAAGTCATTGAAAAAGTTGACAGCTCGACTGTGGATCTTACATTTAAACTTATATAATGATGATAATGATGACATCAATGAAATTGAAAAACACACGAAACTTGTTTTACTACTTGCAACTCACAATGAACTGATTCTTTATAACAAACAATAATATGAAAAGAAAGATTAAGTGATTTTGCTTGAAAATAAGAAACTTAATGAATAAAGCAAAAATGTCAGTCTCTTTCTTGCAAACTATTCTCACATATATGGGTGTGGGTACGGGTTTGGGTGGTGTGAGTGTAGGTGTACGATGAAGAATAGGCCACACCCACCCACACCCGCAAAAAAAAGCCTATGATGGTCATTCAAAATTAACAGTTTGAGTGTAGCATTTCTTAGAAGATGCTATCTTTGTTTCGAATAAAAATAAATTAAATAAAACATGACTTTCGAAGAATGCTCTTTCTTTTTTCTAAAGCAATAAAGCTTTTTCTTTGATTTTCTTGTAGTTAGCTGAGTCTTATTAAACTAATTATTTCTTTATCAATAATTGTGGGATATGGGTATGTGAGAGTGCCTATGACTGTGGCTGTAATTCTTCTTCTCATCAACACCCACACACATTCAAGAGATCTCATTTTAATATGAAAAATAAGAGGTAAAACTGTTGAAGATGGATCAGACAAAAAAGATCCTTTCTGTCGTTATTCGATAATATGTAAGATTTCTGTTTAAAAAAATAAAGTTTTTAATAAAACAAAAAACGTCTTTACAAAAATAAATTCTATAGAAAAGAGTGTTTTTTAACCACATGTTCGTTTATATTGTAAATGTCGTTGCTTATACTCCTCTGCACGCTTCAAACATACTGTCGCTTGTTCTCGTAATTTGGTGTGTAAATCATTCCGTAATCGTTCTAAAAGATCGTCTTGATGATCAAATATCATCATTTTATCACAATAATCCATTCCCCATTCCAAATAAGCACTAACTGATCCACAAAAAAGAAAGATTTGTACGAGATTTGAGGATTCATAGATTTGTGGGACGACTTTTTTAGCAAATGAACCCGAAACAATTAGATAAATAAGTTCACTAAGATAAGATTGAATATATTGAATACAAACATTGACATCTGTAAATATTGTACATCGCCAAGTTTAGTACGAAAGCTACTCATTGGATCTGACGAATTTGCATCGAGCCAAAGAATTGTATATGGTAACATTATTGTTTATTCTGTTTTGATTGCTTTTACTTGATTGAGAAAAACATGGTATATATTTAAAAATTGCCATTACATATATACTTCACAAAAAAAAGGGAATGTTTGTTGGAATTCCCCCCAGGTATACAAGTTTTGAAGTCATTTATTTCTTATATGAATGTAAACACTACAGTAGGAAAAAAAACTTTTGCCGCCATCGATGACTTAGTTGTATCGATTAAGAATGAGAAAATGTTTTTATTTCATTCTTCCCTCTGTTCGTCATAATTTTTTTTTCAAAGCTGAAAAAGAACAGAAATGGAAAAAATAAACATGAGTCATTATAACTTATGAGCATCATGAGATACTCAAAACGAGTAGTCTTAGAAGGAAATCATACACTTTTGTACTCCATCATACATCTCTGTGTTTCCCAATAGTCCATAATAATTCCGTATACTTCTGCGTACTTTAGAAGTACAAAATTATCTCTGAGTAGTACTGTAGTTAGCCTTTTTGTATAAGTTGTTTAGATGATAGAAACTTTTTCATTTTATTTTTCATACAAAAATATATTTTCGTAAGATTCGGGTATATGAGTGTGTGTAGTGACTTGCTTTTCACCTACATCCAGACGATTAGAATCCTTTGAAGTGTCACGGCAAAGTTTTGTCATACTAGTTTCATTTAGGAAGGTCAACAAAAAATATTTTTTTTTAGGAGACATCAATTTTATTATATGTATATAGCAGAATTCTTATCGTATCTATGTCTTTGAAATAGAAATCAAATATGAAACAATTGGGTAAATTTTTCGCTATGACAAAAGATTCATTCTTATATCATCCCTCACGAAAATGAATCGTGTCAATATAATTATGTTGCAATGCAATTCTATATGGCTCTACTGTTGTGAGACAAACTGAAGTGATATATTTTTCTTCTGTTTTATCTTTTTTATGCTGCACCACATTCATCTCGACGCATATATTTTTCCTTTTCTCATTAATTGAAAAAAAACTATAGTGAGAAAACTATTGTTTTAACATTTATGTCAACGTCAAGTTCTGTATATTGAAACACTTATATTCATTTTTTCATTCCATATAGGATTCATTTGATCAAATACAATGAATATGGTATTAATATATTAGAACATATGTGAATCCATGAGTTATATTTATCCATTTTATTCAAATCCCATTCTTCTTTTCTATATTCAAGCTAAATTGCTAAGCATGTGGGCAGCAGCGGAAAAAAAGAAATATCCAAGGTAAGAAAAAATCCGTAAGGAGAAATGTGAGTAGAAAAAAGTGAATTTCTCATTGTGTGAAAAAAAGCAGAAGAGTGTTTATGAACAAATCAAGAAAAAAAACAGGTTATTACACGACCAATTATACTTTTCACAAAATCGTATTTATTGTAATTGCTGGCTGAATATTTGATGAAGAATAATGCATCCAATACTACAATATGTCGTATAAGACGAATGTTGTAGCTTTAATGGTGTGAATGATGAATGAAGATAAATAATCTTCAGACAAAACTCTTCTTATGTTTCTTTAGTTAAAGAAAACATCTATACGTAGTTTAGAAGATCATTTATTGGCTATGAATGTCTTTATGCGGGTGATATAATGGAAGGAAAAAATTTTCTTTATGCCCTTGATATTGTGACAATCAAATTTTATCATAATTGATATTATTAAATGTCGACCTAGGTTTCAAGTATACTGATTGTAAAAATGTTCATAAAGTCTGATACAAATGAATCGATACAATTAATAAACTACATAAATTATTTAAATGTTCTAATTCATTATCAATTGGTTTCAAACGATCCTAAATATTACTTGATAAATTTAATAATGAACATTTAAGATATTCAATAAGAAGTGATTTTGAAGATGACATTGAGGATATTTTTTTTCATAGTCACCTTTTGCTAATTTAAGAACATATGCAACAATGTCAATAAGAAAATAATTATATGAACAATGATCAAAATCACTAATAGACATTATTTTATTTTTTGAATCAAATAAAAAAATTATGAACATTCATATTGTTAAGACATAAAACAATAGATAAGCTATGTGTCGATCAATAACTTTGGAAAAATAGATTTCGGTTGAAAGTTCAGTCTATAATATATCTTCTAATAGTGGCTCAACTTGATTTAATGTAACCGGAGACGTAAGAATAGCATTTAGACCGATGACAGATTTCCATGTGGTAAAACAACCTGAGTTTGTATCAACAGATTTTGGATGTGGGTGTAAAGTGGGGTGTAGAATATGGGTGTGGATGTGGGCATGGATGTTGATCTTGTCTTCATCTAACACCAACATCAATACCAGCACTCACATCCACACAACATTACGTATGTCGTATAGATAATAATTAGGATAATGCTATTCAATAGCATCACTCACGATGAACAACAGAAGTAAATTTAATTTTTCGACATCAAATAAGTATACCAATTTTGCAACTCAAAGTGATAATAATTCAATATCTAATCATAACAGCAATTTCCGATTGTTAAATAACAACAGTAATGGTTCAACTTCGACAGCTGGTAATCAGTTTGTCAGCAAGGAGTTTTCATCTACATAGGTTTGTGTCTGAGTTTATTCAGTTACCCAGATTTTCAGTAACGATTATTTTTGCTTTTAATTGATCAGTTATTGTACATGTGCGACTTTCGTTTCTTGTCAGTAGCCTTCATTGGATTACGAATAACCTGTGTTTAATCAGTACATTGCTCCGTGCGGCTATGTTAACAATGAATATCAAACGACTGATAGATGAATGTAATAGTTCATTGCCTTTTCATTTACAAAAATATCTATTAAATATAAGCGATCGTCAATTGATGCATTCTAATCGTGCGATTGTCATAAGTAGATTTCTAAAAATTGCTTATATGAACAAACATTTCTTTCATTCAACAATATTTTTCTGGCATTGTATTTTGGTTTCAGTTCGTTTATTGACTTTCTTGTCACATTGTCGTACTTGCTGTTAGATGGTTTTGCATGTTTCAGTTCAAGATGAGCTGTTTTCTTTTATCCTATCGTACTTTTGTTAGTGTTTTCATCACGGTAATTATGATCGCTTTTATTTTGTGTGTAATAAGCGAATTTTCTGTTGATACGCCGGTTAAATCAATTCATTCATACAATAGGCAGAGGAAATTGTCTCAGAAGCACATAGTCTAGCTTCACTGAAAACGTTTCATCGTTACTTCTACTCATTTTACTGTAAGTTAGGCTCGACTCTCTCCAACAACGACGTCAAGTGAGAGCTTTATAATTCTTTCAACTGCTCTCATTGCTGACTGATACTATTCAACAGATAAGTCTCTTTCGCTGTTATCTAATTATTAAGCATCATCGAGTCATCACAGAGAATACGTTAAACAATATGATCATAGTATAAATACATGTTGCATCTAAAACTTGAATTAGAATAAATAATATCTAATTTTGTCACAATCATGATGAACATATGCATCGCATTTTAATATTTATTGATCGTGGTAAACGATTTTTAAAAACCGAATATCATAAATAAAGTCATTTTTCACAATAAATATTAAATTATTATAAACAACTCACTTGTTATTTTTGATAGGAATTAAAAGAGACGTGAATCTTTTGAGATAAAGAATGTCTACAAATAATCTTAGTCGTTACAGGATGTATCATATCGATTAAATCAAACCTGACTAATGTTTCAGTTCAATTTAGTGAAATAGAAAAACGACTCGAATGAAATATCTTTTTGTCTCTTCGTTCAGCTTGCCTTATCTACTAAAAATAGACCAAGTCGATTTATGCAATTCAAATGCAGACTGCTTTTACCATATTAGTGATTATTTCAGATAAAAAATTTCATATGCACAGTCTCTGTCATATTTTAAGTATATGTAGATTTGTATTTGCACGTATTTAGTCTTCTTAGAAAAAGAAACGTAGTGAAATATAAAATATAAAAGACTAACAAATATAAGACTGTAGAGTGTGGGTGTGGGATCTGAGTCTTATTTTCCTTTATACTCACACCCATACCATAATCTAAGGAACATAATATACCGGTTCCACAAGTAATACCGACTAGACGATCGTCATCAGAACGAATCTTGTCGTTGTACAAATTATTAGAATGAACCCAAATATGACAAGTGAATCGATGAAATAGCTTATGTAGCATATAATTAATTTGCATTGAATCAATAATTTCGATTGTGGTGATGGTAGATACAAATGAAGGTAAATTTTATTCCAAAACAAGTTTTATTTTATGCTATCAAGATCCAGTATTTCGACATGAAGCATCAGATCATTGACATGATGACGATGATCAACTCAGTATTTCATGCCTTTCTCATCTTAATTATCAATTTTTCAATGTTCATCCTTATCATAGTCTGAATTTATCAAAAACCTATGTCCTGATCCTGATTCTATCATTTTTTCTCGTTTAACACTTATTTAAGGTCCTGTATGGTATGATTATTGAACAAAGGATGGGGCATATGCGTGTGGGTGTTCCAGTTTCATTAACTCTGACATGAGCGCTCACCTCTCATACGCAGCCTGGTCTTGCTTAGCTCGGCTCATTGAGACATCTAGTTTAGATGCATTTCTTTTCTTCAGAAGAGAACTCAAAGGACTTTTTCTAACCAGCAACAAAAACATTGTACGGCTATTATCATCTAACTCACTAGAATATATTTTTCAATTTAAAATGAAACTAATCTTTAGTCTGAGTGCATGACAATGATTTCTTACTTGAAGTTCAATAAGGTTTGCAAGTTTTGAAAGGCAATTCTTGCTAATGTGAGAAGCGAGCTCTCATGAAAAACTTATAAGAAGGTTCTGCATACATTTCCAAGTTCTTTATTTCATTCTTTTCATATTCATGATCTAGAACTTGAAAAATAAAGGCTGAAATAGGAGAATAGTGTAAGTTGTAAAGAAACAACGGATATGTTCATGAGTTTCGTAATACAACTCAACCAGTCAGGTATTACAGCTGTTTCTTTCGTATGCTTCTTAAAAAGTGTTTCACCAAGCGAAAAAATAAATAATCAGTTAACATTGCTATTCTTCAGTTTTACATTGATTGTCTGGAGATCTAAATGAAAAGAAGAGCCCCATTCTGAGTTAGTATTCTGTAATAGATTTTTTGTATTTTCTTTATTTTGTTTATTACCATTACTTAATATTGTCCATAGCATGACCTCGTGAGATATATTTTTCTGTTAATTGATATATTTAGTTTGTTATTGTTATTATTTTTTGACTATTGTTGTTTATCAATCACATTAATTCCGATAATTTTCATCTTTTTTGACGCTTACACATAGTGCATGATTACACTAACCATTATTTCTTCGTACTACGTAGATTTCGTTGTTGTAATTCAATTCGTGATTATTTTAAATAAGAAAACGTTAAAACTATTTGAATAATAAATGATTCAATAAGATTTGATTTTTATTTCTTGCATTTACTTTTTTATTCTAGTAAATAGAAATCCCTGTCAGCTGGTATTATATTTATGGTTATTTCATATTTATTCTAAACATTAGTCCTTATATTTTCATATCACCAATTAATAGTTTCTGGGATATTAGCAATTTTTTTATTGTGATCTAAATATGCTATTATCAAAGTTAAACATGAAAATATAAGAAATTATGAGTCCGTATGTGTAGCCCCATAGGAATATCTTCTCATTCTCACACTATTTTGGGTAGAAAGATGGCTTGCATCCATATTAATAACACTATTTTTAGAACCATTTAACTTCAGACGAAGAAAAATATTTGACTTCATTCTCGAGAAAACTTGGCTGCATGCTTAATCTTCCATTAACAAATGTAAAAAATCGACAGCTAATGCAACGGCGCATGTTACAGAATCATAAACGTCATCTGAGATGTAAAGAGCATTGACAAGTTTCGCAGAATGAAAAAAGAAACAGACGACATTGCATAAAGATTGTGCAATTTGTACCATATTGATGTGAAACGTGGCAAAAATAATAAGCATTGCTAGCTAATGAATCATCGATTGTCAAAGAACAGGCCATAACTGGCACACGCATATATACTTATATACATGTATGTCTGTGAATATAGAAGCATAATAAACAAAATCTTAAGTGCACCAGCAAATGGGTTCGTCACTTAGGAAGATTACTTTCTACTTTTCACGAAAAGAGGAGGTTCGCATACTTATGTTGGGTTTCGACGCAGCCGGTAAGTCTATTTTCACGCTTCTATTGCCAGTAGATTATTTCATGTGAGTATAATTTCCATAATTGAGGTAAAACAACTGCTCTCTATGTCATGAAACGGGAAGAAACCGTGACAACGATTCCTACGATCGGTTTCAATGTTGAGACAGTTCAATTTAAAAATATCGCAATGACAACTTGGGATGTTGGAGGTCGCGACAAAGGTCGACCTCTGTGGCGGCACTATTATCAAAATACTAGTGCTATTGTTTTTGTAGTCGACTCAAATGATCGAGAGCGAATAAATGAGGTCCGTGAAGAACTGCATTCAATGGTCCATGAAGATGAACTTCGAAGCAAACCAGTTCTCATAATGGCTAATAAACAAGATTTGCCTAATGCAATGTTAACTAGTGAATTACACGATAAACTGGCGTTGGATAAATTAAGTAGACACACTAGATGGTACATACAAGCAACAGTAGCTACACAAAATCAAGGTCTTCGGGAAGGTTTTGAATGGTTGGCAGACGAATTGATGACAAAAGACGTTAAGATTTTGCAACCACTGATAGAAACAGTAAAATATTCTAGAGTGATAAAAGATGGTATTTTATCCATGCTTCCTTCGATGAAACTAAAATCAGTTTTTTGCTAAATCTATTGAATATTGAAAATATGATTTTATTCGATCTGCTCAAAATACATTGTTTGCGTATTTGTATAAAAGTCTGTGTTGTTAGACATAGATTTTACATTTAGAATTCTTTCAGAAAACGTAGAAACAAATCTTTTCAGAATTGATATATTGTTTTGCACGACTTATACTGAGAGTGTGCATATTGGTAGCCATATTTATTGAATACAATTACGAATTGTAAATCGTGTATATTATTGATTCAAATGTTGTCGATCGACACTTTTCATACCGAACAAGTTTATCATTTAACGAGAGAAACGAAGAGTAATGAAATCTCATTTGAAAACTATCAAAGAGATATTTTTGTATTTTGTAGAGTCTTGGACCACATCTTTCATCTTATTGAATAAGCGTTTTATTTTTGTGCTTATGATCTATTTTTCATCGAAGAATTGGGTGCACATCCACGTCCACATCTACTGAATTTATGTTTTAAAGGTGTATAATTGTCTCTCTGACTTATTTGAAGCGCAATGAGCATGCATAGTCTCTTTGAATTTCTTTTTATTTGCTCTGCATTTTTTTCTCTTTACACCATACATTATCGTTTCGTAGCAGACAAAATATGAAATGGGGAGAAAGAACATGTGATTTCATTTGCAATATACTGCTGTGTGAATGCTTCTCCTTTTCCTCCTTTTTTACAAAAAGTCTCCTCCCTCACCTCCTTTTTGCTACTTTTCTTTTAAAACTCAGTAGATGCATTATCGAATCTAGTCAAAATTCACGAACTATATGATGCAGTTGTCTTTCTTCATACTTCCCAATCCTGATATAAATGAAAATGCTCTTCAATCAACAACAGAATTCTGCAGACAAGTATTGCTTTACCAGATCTAATGAAAAATTCTCACTACATCATAATTTGATTACTCTAGGACAGCTTAGTATTATAGTGCTCTAACTTTCGCGAATAATTCTTTTGCCATATATGAATATGATGATGTGATATGTTTTTTTGATTATTGTGAAGGCAATCTTCAGGAAAGAAAGTTTGCTAAGTGAGAAATGAGCATTCTACGAAAGATAATAATAGGAAATAGCATTACTGGCTGCGAAAAACGAGTAATGAGAAAAGAATGGACTTACTGTCCTTTCATAAATTTTT
Source organism: Rotaria sp. Silwood2 (assembly GCA_905329745.1). NCBI lineage: Eukaryota > Metazoa > Rotifera > Eurotatoria > Philodinida > Philodinidae > Rotaria > Rotaria sp. Silwood2. The sequence continues at coordinate 31,773 of CAJNSZ010000209.1, forward strand.
AGCAATTGGATATTCTCCGAAAAAACATGTATATGTTTGTGCAATATTCTATTCGATGAATGTACAATATTTGATTTCTGTAATCCTAATTCTAGTTGATTTTATTGTTGTATGCCAAACTCCTGTTGATATTTCAATGGCCTCTATGGTAGGATGCTAACTGTGCACCTTAACAGATATTTTGAATTTTGTTGAGAGAACACAGATATATTTGTATAATAGACAATACTCAGGAACTGAAAGACTCAAAAATAATTACATTAAAATGGGGGAAGATAGATAAAAGTCTATGTATTTCAATTTCATTGATTCAAATGAGCATTTTCATCATTTTCATCGCATAATTTTGCTTTTTTAAGTCCATAAGTACTGCTGGCATGACTATATCCCAACTTCTGAAGGAACAATATATCAGGCATGAAACTTAGGTCTAGGACAAGTAGCAGCTGCAAAAGTAAATCAAGCTTAGTTCATTATTTGTAATCTCACGTAAAAATCGATATAAATTTAAACATCTTAATGAAGAAACGTTGCGTTTTTAACAATGAAAACACGCTTTAAATTTTTTGTAATATTACGAGTCATTTACATTAGTCTCGTTCTAAGTGGAAAACATATATGAGATGTAGATAAAAGCATCTTTTTGATGCATTTTCATTATTCAAGAGGAAACATTTTTCGTAAAGTGGAAAGCTTATCTGGATTTTTACGCGAAAGAGTTTCGTTGATTTGATCAGTTTTGCAATTCAAAGTCAAATAATCATTGGATAGGCTGGATTCTTCTGATGCACAGACCCACTTAAACAGAGACAAGTAAGAAGTGGATATTATATGTGGGTGTAGGTGTAGGTGTAAATGTACATGTGGGTGCTAATTAAGAGAAGATGCCCACACCCTGTAAGTGATCGAACGTGGCGTCTTTGTGAGGGGAAGATATATTCGAAGAGCTGTCGAAGTTCTTGATAAGATGGTCTGTTACTATGAGTCAGATGAATATCATAGATGTTGAGTTCGATCATCTGCTTAAATCTTTGATTCAAGTTTGTAAATGAGTGTATTACATTGAATTTGTGGGTGTGAGTGTGGGGTGTGATAGAGCTGCCAAAATCCAGATTTCATCCTGACTAAAGGAATCATCAGTTGGCTTTAATCACTATGTAGATCTGTATGATTACCCGAAGGAACCAAACACTAGATCGGCATTCTACTCTGCTATATCATAAGACATAGTGGTAGTTACACAGTTGAGTGTGAGTGCGAAAAATGTCAGTGTGCTAAGGTAAGAGTAGCTCACACCCACCTATACAATGGGACTTGAAACTTTCTTGCAAATACGTTAGACTTTTATTCAGAAGATGCATGTTCGAATCTACATGACTTACACGCTATAGAAAAGAAGCGATCTGATTTTAACATGTCCTATAAAATCTAACTAAGGTATTTCGTATATTGACATTATGTGTCAAACTTAAAATAATCTATTTTTTATTGTCTTCAACTTTCAAAAGAAAAAAAAAACTAAAAAGATAATGGGCCACATGTGAATTACTATTAGCTTGTTGAGAAAAAAAAACACAGAACGATGGTACTGCTGTTTCTAATCACAATTATATGGTGTCGACACGATTGATGATGATCTTACTTATTCATTTGCTTTTTTAACGAGCAACTTTAATATTTCTGAAATCGAAACATATCGATCTGCAGGGTGGGGATGGGTGTAGATCTCCGCTGAGGTCACATTCATACCCCACTTAGATGGAGAAATCTTTTAAAAACTGTCAGTTTTCTTTGTTTAAAACGAATTTCTGGCTGTAAAGTGTGGAACGTGGGTGTTGTCTTGATCCAGTTCCTACCCACATCCACACCCGTATCGGTACGACTAATTATGATATCTTGTGAAAGTCTGTTCGTTAATATATCTCGAGTATGAAGTCGTCTTCTGGAACCTATCTACGATAAAATAACATTATATGATAAATTTTGAAAGATGATAATGCCATACAAGCTCTAGAAAGAAAAAAAAGAGTGCTATCTACGATCTACAACATCATTTGGTACGTTACACGATAACAATATCTTAACTGTTTTTTTTTCATGCACAAACAATTCAAATATGAGAACGTTTTCTTTATGATAATGTATCTTCAAAAGAAATTCAAGGTATTTCTATTTCAACCATTATTCAGCTAGTTCGTTTACTTCTTCATAATCAATGGTTTATTTATAATTATAAATTACATTGACAAATTCATGGCGGTCGATATGGTTCATCATTCGTGTTACTCTTAGTTAATATTATTCTATTTGATTGCGAAAAAGAATTTATTACATATTTAAAACAAAAAAGCAAATTTTTGGCAGGTAAATCCAATTTTTCCCTGTACTCGCATATAGTCGAAATTTTGCTTTTGAATTTTTTGGAGGATTTATCCTTTGAAAATGAAAAAATAAATAGCTCTAGTGCAATATGATATAGCTACCTGATAAGATCTTTGAGCAAGACCGAAACGAGTTATGGTAGCTCTTGCAAATTCTTCAAAACTTGAATTTTGTTGAATGTCTTTATTTTTTAGTCCCTCTCATCCTCGCCTTCACCCACCCTCACCCACAAAAAATATATGAAAATAAAATATTAATATGAGCCAGTGGATTATTATGAATCACCTTCTGCAGCTTGTTCAATGAAGGCTTGATATGAAGGTTTACGATTGAAATTTAAATCTTTCAGTCCATATTGAACTGGCATGTCTCCATTCATAAAATCTTGTAAATTAAACCAAAATGCTCTTTGAACTTGCGGTGTCCATACATGTATTGTACGTATTGATGTGCGTACAAATACAGCTTGATTATCCGTTTCATATTGATTGCCGGGTGTTGCTTGTGCTCCATATTCAGTTAACCAAATTTGTTTATCACCATCACCATATCGTCTCATAACCGTTAGCATCTCATTAACCTTAGGTCCAATATTATCAACGGTATCGTCAAAATCATATGGGTGAAAATTAATTTTATCTGTATATGATTGTAAACCATTTAGATAGAGTGCATTTAAATAATTCGAATCACACATTGCTAAGCCCATCATCATAACATGTGAATATCCACCGTCTTTATTATATTCTGATTTAACCGCTGTATATGCAGGTTTTAACATTTTCATATATTGCTGAGCAGATTGCATTTTATTAGAATACGGATCTGGCCATGATGCATCGTCATTATATTCATTACCCAATTCAACATTGCGAATGCCACTAGGAATTAACCAATCACGTGTAATTTGTGCACACGTATCTGCATAGACTTTACCTAGGTAATCAAAACTATAATGACCATGTTTAGCATCGTCAATTTGTTGTCTACCAACAATTAACACAATTGATACTTCAATACCGCGAGCACTAAAAGCATTTAATAATGGTACATAACGCGATTGAAAATCAACTGGTGTCCATGTAACAGGGTCTAAAACATGACCGCTAAATGGATCAATATTAAAATTCCATCGAACAATTGATGGACCTAATCCAAGAATTTCATCAGCATAACTTTCATATTCATGCGGTTGTAACCATTGTGGACTGATATTTAAACCCAGTAATTTCCATGAACCAGAAACACTTGTTGAACTAGTAACTAGAAGAATTGCGATAATAACGTATTTCAACATTATAAATGCAAGTGACGTTAAATAGCAATGAGACCACTATGTGAATCGATAGTATACAATGGTGGTTGTGCCTTTAGTATGATGAGAAAACAGCAGCTGTTACAAAAATCTGTATAGAAAATTATTATCGAGAAAAATCAGTCTCCTCAACTACTAGTCATATCCGACACATACATTTGAATTGGATGGCAATGTTATATGGTACTTGTCAGTTAATGTAACGACATTGGTTAACAATAATAAAGATAGTGACCAAAAAAATTACAACCTTGTACAAAGCTCTCTTGTTTCGAAGATAGTTTAATTGTTGATTTCAAAAAATGAAATGTTATCAGGGTGTTAAACATTGGCAGAAATATGACAAAATATACTATCAGCTAGGTATGCACCAGTCCCAGTTCACGACTGGAGACTGGGTACTAGCGGCACTGGGTATAGATTTAACTGATGTATGATTTATTAAATCATCGGTAGTTTCCTCTGTGATAATAGATCACAATTATATAATTCTGGTGCCATTAATATACTGATAATAACTCAAATTTTGAATAAATTGAGTATTCTTCTATTATTGACGGTTTTGACGGTTCAATTACCATTACTACCAATTACCAAAGTCTAAAGCCATTTCATATCTATTAACTTAATAGATATGAAATGGCTTTAGACTCTGCTAATTGGTAGTAATGATAATTGAACCGGTAATAGTAGAAAAATACTCAATTTGTTCAAAATTTGAGTTATTATCAGTATGATAAGGGTAGAGGTGCAACGATTCCAATCCGAGTCAATTCTAATTCTTGGAATTGGTTGAAATTGGTCAATAATTCGTCTGAATATTAAAGTGGATCTATGGGAGTATCCATAAGTCCTCAAGGTCTATGCTATAGAGCTGCCAATAAGTAGGCGTGTGATAGCTCCAGCTCATGGGAGCTGAGTTGTTGAACAGCTGCATGCCCTTGTGGACTTGTGGGTATTCCCGTAGGATAGTCCTTGAGGACTTATGAGTACCGCCATAGATCCACCTCTATTCCAGACGAATTAGAGACGAATTAGAGACCAATTCTAGCCAATTTTGACAATTTCAAGTCCAGAATTGAAACTGGAATTGGTGTATCCTTAGTTACGGGCACGAGAATTATATAATTGTGATCTATTACTACAAAGGACACTATCAATGTTTTTATAAATCATAGATCAGTTAAATATATACCCAGTACCACTGATACCCAGTTGACTGGCACTGGTGCATACATACTATCAGCTGATGAGGGAACCTCTCCAGATGTCCAACTCTGTTTGAGCTCATAGTTTGCTGATCGATAGAGCACATGAGTTTAGCAAAAGCCTAAAAGGATTTGGACTGTTACGGGTTCCTTCACTGGTTACGGTTGATTGCGTTCATGCCTTTGTAAACATTCTTTAATATTGTTCAATTCATGATAGCATGACCGCGGCTCACTACCATATGTTGAACTTAGTGAGATATTCAACAAGTATTTCTTCAATAGAAAAGAAAACCAATGATGGATTTTCTTAATTTCAATCCACGATAAGCGTTGTATAAAGAATGATATAAAAATGAACCACCTATATCAAGATAAGTTACCTGTCGGAGGTAACACATGCCAAGAAAGCCTTTAGTCTGATCGTTCTTTTCTTCTTTTGTCAATTNAATATAGAGTTCAATGATATCTCTAAGTCGAGCTATTTGTTATCATATAACATGATATTTGTCTTTTAGAATCGAAAAAGACAAAAAAAAAAGAAAAAGTAGAGTTTAAGAAGAAAAAGCCGTTAATACGTACAATATGTGTTGTAGTAAAATCTGAAACAAAATGTTTACTTTATTAGATCAAGGTTTTGCATAGCACTGCCTTTTGAATTTTTCTGTATCCACTTTGTATATTTCCATTTTCGTATTTCAGAAAAACATACAGTTGGCCTCACTTTTGATACTATATATGTAAGAAAAGAGAGAGCCGCAATCATTTCATTTAAAAATGATTTATTTTCAGAGTGAAAAAATTATTATAAATATATAATTGCTATGTAGAAGTCTTTTTAACTTCTATTGTTTGACATTTTCAAACGGAACGAAGGATGTTTTGAAAATTGGCATTAATAAATATATTTATTTTTATTCAAAAAACAACCATTTTGTTAGGAAGTTCTCATTAAATCAATTTCTGATTTTTTAGTAACTCAGAACGAGCATTGCGATTGTCGTAAACTTTAATGTTGTACACGACGAAGTACAATCGTCAGAAATGCCAGGGTATGACTCCGGGGTAAAACAATCAAACAACATTGTACGACAATTTTTCCTTTCTGAAATCATATGGTAAGTCGTAATCGTCAAATAAGATCCTCGACAGATCTTACTATTTTGTAAGATATCATTATAAGATTACAGAAAAACTTATGTATCAGTAAGATCTTTCAGCAATCTTCTTATACGACTTATCGTAAGATTCCAGAGATGATACTTTTTAGTATGATTTCATCTAATATAACAAGATCTTACGTCTGATTTTTTATATCAGATCCTATCTGGCATTCTATTCAATCATGGACACCAAATAAATTACATTCTTCAGTAAAAATGTATCCATAGATATACGGAGGTTTCAAAATTATAAGACGATTATATGCATATATGCATAAGCCTTTGGTTTGTTTTCAAGAAGTAATGTTATTGGTGTGTTGATCATATATTAATGCATACATAGATCTCTAGTATCTCTTCTTAGTATTCATCTCCTTTGTCCATTATTATATCAATATGAAACCTGATAAAAAGAAAAAACCTACTGTCTCTATATTATAGGATACTTCATCAAAGGACCAAGATGTATAAGGCCAACATTCTGACATTCGTTTTTTCATATTTTAGATGCATGTTTATTATAATAGGTTGCAGCTTTGTTTTTGAGCTCACATATATTTTCGAAGGAAAATGGTGAGTGTAATTTTCAAGTCGAAGTTTTCGAGTTTACCCTTCCCTACCCCAATCACGGATCGTAGAGTGTGAGTATGGATGTTTGCGCCTTCTCTCTATCCGCATAGACATCCACACCCACGACTAGACCTTGCAATAAACCCTCTCAATTCTTAAAAGCTGTGATACGATCCTGAGAAATGTGCTTGATTAAGACTTTTTATTATTTAAAACCTCCTGCATTTTATTTGAATATTGTTTTCTTTAACTGTTTTCACGGAGAACCATACGTCTATGATCCATAAAGGCCACTGCGAGGAAGTAGGCTGCATCGGGTACTTTGCCAGAAAACACTTGCATCTCGTACTTGCTGGGCGGCCAGTCCGATCCGCTTGCCTTCATTTTAACTAGCACTTCGCGACTCTGTTCATCGCGTATTTCTTCGCTAGACAAAAATTTGGTCTTGAGTACAATGCGCTTTCCATCCCAATTGATCGTGTTTTTGATGGCAATTAAGTGGAAACTATCTGTGATAGTTCCATCTATCCATTGATTAGAGCGGCTATCGAAAATTGAAAAAGTTGCATTCTTGATGTCTTTTGTCCATTCGCCTTCTAAATTCGCCACGATTTCTTCCGACGGATAGCAATAAGCATGACAGCATGAATGTTGAATTCATAAGTCTTGAGATGCGATATTGAAGTTGTTTTCCGGTTGCATCGAAAATTGAAAATTCAGCCAGTCTCCAGTCTGACATGATACGATCTTTCTGCATGACATAAGTGCGAAGGGCATGCTTTGCTTGAATGGAAGCAATAATAATAGTCAATAGCAGTCATGTGGTAGGGACACAAGTGGTCGACATTATGTTGATGTGAAAGAACTGATGGATTTGTATGTGTAAGACAAGAAGACACGATATATAAATATATCGTCAATATTGATATTGACGCTCGTGGTAAGTGCTCATTACTGCCTTTTAAATCAAGATGAATACAATTTCGATAAACAATTCTTTTATGCCATAAAAAAGAGAGCGAATTGCTTCTCATCAATTACAGAAGATAACTTTGAGAAGTTTGTCCTTCTGATAAAGGTGAAAACGAGAATAAGCATTGTTCGGAAACGACGCGAACAGTTCGGGATGGAGGATTAGATTAACCGAAGAGTGATAATCGATAACAGAGGGAAGAAAACTCAGCCGGCTGAATATTTGGAATCTTACAAAGTGTCACGCCAAGTGGATGGCATACAGTGGGCAACCAGGAGGACATGACCTCAAGTTCTATTTTTCAAAGTTTAAATATTGGAATGAATATGTCTATTGTTAGTTTATTTTACCCTGAAACTAGATTTCCAGAAATCAATTCAAAACGTGGGAAAGCCCATCGTCAAAAACTTGTTCAAAAATCCGTAAAGTATGCGAAGACCATTCCTTGTATCTACTAATCAAAATATTTTTAAATAAAAAACTATCTGAAACGATTGATTGGACTATAAGCTATATTGTGCGAAAAAATTATTTTGTTCGGACCATAAATGGAATAGAAAATAAGTGACTACTGGGCCGAAAATAGATCGAAAAATCAGTCATACAGTATTTTGCGGACGCTACAAAGAATTTTAATCCGATTGAGCTGAGTTTTTCACCAATTATTCTCCCATGTATGATTAATGGTTCGTCATAGCGCTGTGTTACATCTGTGAACACAGGCCGAACGAGAGGTATCCTGAAAAACCAGGCTTCTGCTTCGGAATCCCTAGCTTTGAGAATTTGAGAACATTTTGATGCAAAACTAAGACAATATTCGAATTCAGCTCGTCAAACTGCATCGAATCATATATAAGAGTAAATGTTTCTGAAAAAAAAGTCGGTGCTTAGGCGGTGATAAGCTTTCGAAAATCACCCTTTCCGTTTTTTTTAAACCCTGCAAGGAGCTTAAGTGCGATTGATCTCAAACTTTCGCTTATAATTCTCCCTCATCTGGTACATCGGTGACCATAGCGCCACTTCACACTCATAATCACAACTGGTGCTACGGGTCTCAGCAAAACCAAGGTTTTGCTTTTAAACTCCTATTTTTGTAAAGAAGACATCATTTTGGTGAAAAGTCAAGGTGATATTCGGAATCAGCTCATCGAGCTGCATCGAACCATGTATAAATAAAAAGCATTTTTTGAAAAAAATGTTTCTGACTATTATGCTAAAAATGTTCCTACAAATCGACTTTCTCGATTTTGTAAACGTTATAAACAGCTTGAATCGAATTCAGCTGAAACTTTGAGTGAATATTCCTTCATGTAGAATCTCTCCTCGTCTATACTGTCAAAAGACAATGAGTGAACGTCGACGAAGTTACGAATTTTCCAAAAATCCTGGTTTTTTACACTAAATCCTTACTTTTTTTCCACAAAATAACTTCCTAGCGAAAAACTAAGTCGATATTCAGAATTAGCGCATGAAGCTACGTCGAATGATGCGCAGAACATTATGTTTCATAACAAAAACTTTTTCGGAAAATGTGGCAAGGATTCCCTACGGATAATTTTCAGGAAAATTTTTTCTTCTAAGAAATGGTTTATTTTCTTAAAGGTGATTTTCTAGGTGATATATAATCACTTCTGAGCAAAAACAACCCATTGCCGAGCACGGAAATTCCGTGTCCGCCTGACATGCGAAAGTTGCTCACCGTGTGGCATATGTGATACTTCAATTTCTCATTACGCATGTCAATGGTGACGTGAGAGTGTGCGCCGCTGAAGACAAGACCCATATCAACAGCCACACCCACGCCCGTGAAAAATCCTGGAGACAGGAATTACTAGGATTCAAAACAGGATCCTGAATAAAGCTTTGCAAGGTCCTTGCAATACAGGACCCTGAAATATCCTTCCAGGATTTCTCAAGGAGCGAACAAGATTGAGACTAGGGATTCTTTGTATCGCCCATGTATTCATGCTTAAACTCCTAAAGCATCTCTAAATGTCTACAAGCTATGTAACTTGACGCGTTTGAACGTATTCAAAATGCAACATTTTAAGGCGTGTAAGCTCAGCACTGTTGAAAACGCATTAATATACGTTTTCTGGCTTTCCTACTCATGATACTGTTATGAGATAAACATCTTTACTTTATTCTGAAAAAAGTCAGAAAATCATCATCACTTTGTGTCGGAACCAAACCGAAGTTTGGCATTTAGACTGCATCACTGTCATTAAAATATAAGTAAATTGGACTTGATTTAGCAGATTAAGCATATATATCAGAAGGCCTATGATAATATATTGTTATCTGCAAATCTTTTATTGAAAATATTTAATTTTATCGAACTTACATGTCTCACTCTACATTACTTCTAAAATACTTAAGAATGAGCAGACAATAGATTATCCTCTTAAAGTTGTTGTCCACTTCATCATTTATTTCCTAGGCAAACAAATAAATCTTTGAATATGATATGTTTATTTCCAAATACTTCATTTTATCGGAGTTTCACAAGCGCTTTTTCACATAGAGTTGTTGGCTTATCTTTATTATGCTCTATAATAAAATGACTCGAAATGAAACTTTTAGATTCATACAATAAAAATAAATACATCACGGAATTTTATTACTTACAAACATCAGAATAAGTAATTTTTTTAAATTTATGCTTTTAAGAAAAGGATAAATGAATAATTTATTCACAAGAATAAAAAAGTTAAATGAAACTGACGGTTTATTTTTAAATAAAAACCTAATATTTTATTTTCCCTCAGATAACTAAAAACATGTTGATATCATAATCACAAAAAATTAACGAGACAATAATATTTACAAATATTTTTTCTTCTAGTGTCTTCACTTTTTATTAACATTTGGATATTGAGATGCTAGTAGTAAGAAAAAAACTGTAAATTAATGCCTTTATGCCACATATTTGTATATTTATTTATCATAGAGCAAGATTTTTTTATTCTGTAGTTTTTGCTTTTTTAATATAAAAAATTTATTTCTTTATTTAAAATTTATTTTTCTAAATATCAAAAATATATTTATCTTGATTTTTTTCGATAAAAATATTATTTATATTTATTTCACGAAGTCAAAATATAAGAACTCGATTCGCAAAGTTGTAACAAGTAGTGTTATACAAGCTAATGATGCGATTAATGAATATAGAAACAAGTTCGAGTTGTGTTTAGCTCAGAGCTAGTTATGTTCGATTCGTAATCGACTGGTCGTATGTTCAAATCTTCGTTCAAACTGTGATTGGAAAAATTACGACCCTGGTGCTCACAGCATTTGGGTGTTATATCATAGCTCGATATGGTGCGTCGGTTCGATTCCAAAACAGAGTGATGGTTATTTTTTAATTTTTTTGTGGGCGAAAAATGAACGCGTCACAACCTATTCATCTCCTGTTGCATCTAAACGTAGCAAAATCCAAAAACGTGTCGTAATCCGTCTGCAAGATAGACGAGTTTGCACACGTTTTGGTTTTTGAATGCGTTCACGCGCGTGAAATCGATTCATTTTGGATGCGTTCAAACGCATCTTTTAGTATAAACGAATTGTGACACTGTTAGCATTGAGACGAGGGAAAACGCATTTGTGCACTGTAAACGCGTTTAGAGATCCTAAATGTTGCATTCTCAATGCGTTTCAACGAGTCAAGTTGCATAAGTTATAGGCGCTCAGGGACGCGTTCAAGATCGAAAAAAGGTTACCTGGATGAGAGAAGAAAAGAAAAGGATAATGAGACAGAAAAAGGCGAGAAAAAGAATGAAGAATCAGTAAGTGCTTTCTTATTTTGTGCTCTAACTCAGATTACTACGATTATCTTTGATTATAACAGAAAAAAAACGAAGCATGGTGAAAATAAAAGAGCTACAACAATATATGGTTCATTTATTAGCGGAATGTTTTGGAACATGTGTTCTGATACTCATGGGCGAAGGCGCTCTTGCTAACTATAAATTTATCCAACAACCTTCTCATTCTACACTTCCAATTGCTATTGCATTTGGCGTCGGCACCTACTCAGGTAATATTGATAGAAACAAGTAGAGAAATCAGAATAGCAACTCCATTGATCACTTTACAAACACTAATAAAATCCATTTTGTTTTCGAAAAGGGCCCTTCAATGTTTGATCAACAGCATTCTCTTTCCTAAATCTATTGCTTCTCTAAAATACCCAGATGAATGAATCCAATACTGGATCTGATCAAATCCGACCCGTCGACAAAATCCTATGAGAATCCGGGTTGCAGAACCACTAACCGATCCGATGGGTGAATCCTATTTTATTAGTTGAGTACTAATTAGCATTTTACCCCAATAATAGAGACCTTCAGACTCATAAGATGGGATTCAATCGAATTTCAATAGTAGAATCCAATCAGACACAACAATAGGGATCTGAATGTCGTTCCGCAACCCAGATTTCCATAAGAGTTCATTGATCTTATAGAAATTCCAATAGAATCTGATCGGATCCGATTGTTGGAATGATTCTTCTAGGTAAGTCATTCTGCCTATACCAGGTCAGACAATCAGATACTAAGATCTGACAAGATTCTGCATCTGATCTTATATGATCTTGTAAGATTAGACAAAAAATCATACGAAAAATCATCTTCTCCATGCAATCTTATGCAAGATCATACTATAAGAGTCTTGGAAGATCTTGCCATCTGATAAGATATTACTATAAGATTATAGAAAATCTTATGTGACAGTAAGATCTTTCAAGAATCTTATAATACGCTCTTCTGTAAGATTGTAGAGGCAACGATTTTTAGTACGATTTTGTCTGATCTTACAAGATCTTACGTCTGTTTTTTTGACCTGGGTATATTTCAAGCACGAATTTGATGTCCGTCCAAATGAAATTGGTTTATTGCAAAGACTTACTTGATTTATCTTTAAGATCGCAATACAATATGATTTTATCTTTCTTATTGAATTATGAGAAGCTGAAGTAATTACAATTAATAATAACTGACGTTATCAATCGTCTGCCAAGGAATCAGCCAAGTCATGAATTAATGAATTACCTTAAAGTGATTTATTATCTTGCGAGTTTTTCTGTAAAAACTTAATTACAAAGAGTTTCCTAAAAAAAAACAGTGCCGATAGAGAAACAAGTAAAGCAATGCTTTATGAGTACAAGGTCATCATCAAATAATTTTATCTCTATAATCTGAATTGATCTTGCATATACGAATCATTAGTTACAACGAACTAAATCGTCAGATCGCAGAAAATTTTGTCAATGGGAATAATAATCAATACTATTGTCGGATTTTTTTAAAAATAGCCTGCACCTATTTTTGAATAACTTTCTANGCCAATTGATAAGCGTGTAACTGTAATTAGAAAGAACGATCTAATCAACCCTGACGTTTGTAAAAATAGCATTGCTCGAAAATTAGTCAAACATAAAGATTGGTATGATCTCAAGTGGCAGGAAAATTATCTTTCTAGGCTAGTAACAATTTTATGAGAAATACTAAATCAAGAAGATACTATATCTATTGAGTACATAAAACTTGTTTGGACATGGATACTCAACCAAATAGAGAAACAACAACTAGTTCATTATGTGTTCGATCTCATAATGATCGCTACCTATGTAAGTATATTTGCTTTATTTCACTCAGTAGTGAGTCATAGCAATAGAGAGAAGTACAATGGGGGAAGTAACAATACTTCTGTAGTCCGTACTTCCATGATATTTTCTCGTACTTCCGTCGTACTTCAAAATACTTCTGAACTAGATGAAGTCTTGCTCCTCCTCCCTTAAACAAGTATTAAAAAATATCGAGACTGCGTTAAACGAAGTATTATAGAGTTTCTTGTAAAAGTTTAATGTCTTGATATTAGGAAAAAAGTTCAAATAACGTATATTTACGAAGAAAATATCTGTGAATTAGTATTTTGGTAATTTCCATCCGCCACTCCTCTAATTTATATGTTAAATACCTTATTTTTCGATGTAGAATAGATATGCAGATACTTCTAAAGTGCGTCTGCGACCATACACTTTTCCAGTATGAAGTTGCAGAACTGAAAAATGACACATATCTTTATGTCTGTTTGATAGACTTTCATAGATGTTCGATTTAGGAGCGCAGAATCTGCCGGTAAAATTTCCCTGACGATAAATTTTTTTCGGAAAATTTCTCAGATATGAAAGTCAATCAAATACCTACTTTTCTAGATTAAAGTATTTATTCAAAAAAACTACTACTATTCAATATCTTAACTTGATATTGTACCCCTTTTTTTGTAAAATAGTCATTGTTTATCTTTTGTATGACTAAAACAATCATTGAGTGAACTCCCGTGGATGTAATGTGTAATTGTGTTCTTGTATGTAAACTTCGAAATTTTTGTGATTGATCTTCACTTGTCTTGTGTTCAATGTATTGAAACATGCCAAATAAAGATTTTCGAAAGTTTAATGAGAAAGAAAAAACGATCGTTGTATGCCTTTACTAATATAAATACAGGTAGATGGTATATCAACGCTCAGTTCGAAAATTTTCTCTACGACTGTCAGTGCATATGGGTAGATTATGTATCCCTGGTAAGAACATTCACTTTTTATTGATTGACCGTGAATCAAAATGTTATACAAAAGTGATGTGTAGAATTAGTATAGAAGGAAATGGCAACGAATCTTAGAGATTAATATAACAATCATTCCAAGTCTATCAAAGATATTCATCATTGTCGGTACAGTTCAAACAATAAACGGACTATAAGAATATTACATTAACTTTATGAACTCATTTGAATTTAGCACTTAGATGAGTGGCGAAACGAATGTTTTTTTGTTTTTTTTTTTTTGTGGCTTATTCAATCGAAAAAAGTAAATAATGACGAGATGCGCATCTTACATGATCTAATACAACGAACTTTACGTCAAAATGTGACCATGTCTAATGGTTATTCTCTTCTCCAAGTATGCACCAAGGATATTATACAGATGGAAGATAGCTAAACAATCGCCTCGAATAGGTATTTTTGTTTTCTCATGCATTAAGTTTTAAAACGAAAAAAACCGTCTCAACGTAAAAACAAATTGTATTCAATTGATAAAAGAGTCATAGTGGACGGTTCTCTCTAAAAATAACGTATAACATGTTGAAATTGAGTGTGTACTGAATTCTTTTTGTTTTAGTCTTCCAATCCTTTTAGTTATTCGTCTGCTGATTGATGCTGGAGCAAATGTAAATCAATCTGATCCACGTACAAAATCTACGCCATTACATATGATCGCTGACTGTGCAGACGTTGATATTGCAAGACCTATCATTGAACTTCTCTTGGCTGCGGACGCTCACATTGATTGTATCGATTATCGAAATTGTCGACTGGAAGATCGAGCATGCACACTTGAGATCAAAGAACTTCTACGAACAAGTCAAAAGCTTTCGCTAAAATGTCAGTGTGCTCATCTAATCAATTCAAGAAATATTTCTTATGAAAATTCTCTTTCGTTACGTCTTGTTGATTTTGTCAGAATGCATAGTACACAATGGCCTGCTTCGAAGACATTTTTTTTTCATCATGCAAAACATAATAAAAACTAAATCACTGTAATGAACTTAAAAAGTTTACTTCTTCTCGGTGTTGATTAAAATCTACGATAATGTTTTCATACAGATTTTATAATAGAAATTAAATCAATCTATGAAATGTGAATAACGAATTGAAAAAACTATCGATGAAGAGATATGGCAAAATACACCATTAGAATACTATTATGAGCCACTACTGAATATTATATATTTCCTCGAATATTTAGTCTAATTCTACATTCAGTATTACATAATTATCAAAACCATAATTCAGTTTTGATCTCTGCTATTAATAGGTAAGAAAAGCCTTTACCAATCTAGGATGAATGCGAACAATCGTTTATCTTTACTTGTTACTATTATACCATGAAGTATATCACAAAACTGAGAAAACTATGTAACATTGTGTTATCATTAGTGACGATTTGCTCTCACTGTGTAAAATAGCTTTAAATTATATAGATCGAATTATAAATATCGTCATGATTTCTTTTCTGTTGTAAAAGACAATATCGTGTCCTAAAGAAGTTGTTTGTTAACGTTGAATATCAATCTAGTTTAGTGATTTATTTTCCAAAACTTTCGATTGAAACTTATCATATATTATTCCCTATAACAAAACTGTCTTACATTTTTTATGCTACACATATTCTATATTGACTTGAGTTGTATTTTAGTGTTTCGATTCTTTCGTACAGATTTATTTACTGACAAGAACTCAATATGATTTTTAAAAAAGTAAATGACTGGTAATAGAGAAAGGCTGTATATAGGCAAGACACTTGAGTTTTTCCTCAATAACAAAGAGCATCGACAAGAATGTGTTTTCTGTGGAAAAGACCTCTTGTAATGCAAATAGTTTTACTTGTCTAAATTATATTTTCATTTTTCACTTATCTATTTACGAGAAGTTGAACAAGTAGTTGCTCTTAGCTCATCTAATTTCGAGTAGAACAAGAAATCTGATAAAATGCAATCTCACTTTTTATTTACGATTGATATTCTTTATGAATATATTGCATGGTTTGATTATGACTTATATGAATTTTGTTTCAATCGTTACTATATGGAGTTTTATCATGTATTGATTCAAAATTCGAATATATTCTTTTGAGATTTTGCTTTAGTTAAATCATCTATGTTTGAATTGGAGTTATTCTAAAATTTTGCTCATGCAATATATTATGTTGAACATGATATGGAATTAATTCAAACGAATGGTCATTTCTTTCTTTTACTATGAAAACTTTAAAAATCATCTTGCTTTCTTTAATCCTATTTAGAAATAGATACTGTTCATCTATTAACTGAAATTGTACATAGATTTTCTGAAACTCACATATATTTTTCAAATAAATAAAATTTTTTCTTCCGTCTTCTCCCTAGAAACTTAAGCAATCGAGAATAGCACATATCAGTCTTTCTAGAATTTTTTTGCAAAATTGTTCAAATTATAATACACAATCGTGATGTTTCATAAACTGCAAAATAACTTTTTTTCCCAGTATTCATGAAACCATTGATATATTAGATAGAATCGAAAACCTTCTATGCGCAGTTGCTCAGATCTGTAATAGGAAGGAAACCAAACATCGAACTTACAGCTTACACTCACTATTTTCTTTGAAAACATATGTGAATTCCACAAAAATTTATAAGCAGATGTACTAGCTAAAGACGAAGAAGACTACGTATTTGTAATTGATTTTTTATGCATATTATATCTTGAGATAGTGAGGATAGTAAAGTTTCAGAATTTTTTTAAAATAAATTCTAACAATTTTAGTATTAACTTGAGCATTTTACAGCTTCTTGATGAAACGTTCTTTCAATCTGGCTTTTAAAAGCATAACTATAACTCATCAAGCTCTACAAGGTGAAATTTCATGAAAGAAGCCATGTATAAATGTATGTGTACGTGTGAATTGCAATATGATGGTAGAATCTTGAGATATGTAATTTTGCTGATTAAATGATTTCTTTTGTTTTCTTTGATTAATTTAAGGGAAGCCTCTCACTGAAAAAATCCAATCTTTCAAAGCCAAGTTTAGTTTGACGTTTTGTCATAGTAAAATGCATTCTTTCAGAATATCTATAGTTTATCGCAAAATGAATTGATTTTGACGAATTGATCGTCTAAAGCTTGGCTACTACTATCATATTTTTCCAATATTTACAATTTTTTCGGTGTTTTTAGGCAGTTTCTCTTTGCATTAATATTTTGAAAATTTTTTTTAGATTAATCACTATGAGACTAATAACACTTAATATTAAGATCATATATTTATAGTCAGTTCTGAACACTTATATATAATTCAGATGTGTTTCACAAAAATCGACTTCTAACACTTGTACAGCCTTTTTGTCAAAATTAGTTTTTTTGAATATGCTCCGACAGTTCGAAAGTCTGATCAACTTATAATAAAAATTGTTCGTGTACAAGATTTACATGAATCTTGATTATTAATGCTGACTACAACTTCATTCAAACATTCTTATATCATTATTGCATGTAATAAACAACATTTTCGAACAACATAAGCTGATTGAAATCCAACAGATCAAAATCCATATTGGACTTTGGGTAATAGTCCATTCAATTTTAATATTTCTAATTAAAATATGGATTATTTGACTATATGGATTCAACAACAAGATAGATTTCGAATTATCAAAGGTAATCAATCAAAAATGTTAGGAATGTGTGAAATAAATATTATTCAATTGATTCATCAAGAAAAGGAACAACCATTGTATTTGCGAACATAACATTCTTTGAAGTTTTGTTCGCAAGCGCAGTTGTATTTGAACTGAAGCAATTCAATGAATAAATTTCCATATTATTTCTACTATTTAAAACAAAGAAATATTTCTTGGAGAATAATATCCAAAAGTATTACTGCAATTATCTACTAATCATTACGGTTTAAATTTTTTTAAAAATACATATGGAATGAATTAGGACTAAGCAGCCGTAATTGACTTTGTCGATTGTGACACGATATAAATCTGAAATCTTCGTATGCCTACTACTTGCAAAGCAAACCAGATAGGATAAAGTATTCTGCTTATACGAATCACATGTTTTCACATCTTATGTAAGATACAAATGTTCAATGCTTGTGTTACGGGGATTTATTATCTGTAATTCAAATAGATACTAAAGTGTCGATTTTAGTCGATAGATTGGTTGTTTTAGTTACTAGAAAATAATAATTTGCAAAGATCGATTCCACATATTTTAGAAAGGGTAATTATATTTCATCTCTTTTGACAATTGCGAGCAATTATTAAAAGAGTTATTTGATTAGCGAGAATGAAAATAGGATTACATTCGCACAGAAAACAATTTTGATAATCAGTTGATAATATGTTCATTCATTTACTTGTACTGAACATCAACGAGCAGTAATAAAGTATATATTAAAATACCTGTCATGGAGTTCTGAATATGAATATACTTGAAACTCAATATAAAAGCATAGTTTTTATTTTTAACAACATATGAATAATGCTGAAGTATTTAGTATCTATTTCTTTTATTATTTTGATAAAAATTGTTGTCTCCAGATGTCACGCATCTGTTGAATGAGATTGCTTTTATTTGAAGGAAGATTTATTTCTTGGTTGTAATCAACTAACTGTGAGGTCATAGAGTACATGGAATAGAAAACTATTGTGTCAGTTTTTAGGTATCAACATTGAGAAGATAAACGACTGTTAGGCATCATGATACTAGATATGAATGTAAAAGATGTATCTTAATCTTGATTAGGCGAGGATAATGTTGTTTTATTTATTACGATTAAAAAAAAGCATATTGTCAAAGAAATGAATTTTTGACCGAAGATAAATGTGCAGGTTCAATTATCTACTGTTGCGATTGGAAGATCTGTGACAGCTTTTTTAAAAATACTATGTATTTGGTCAGAGCATCACGAAGTCTTTCTCTGTGTAGGATGACAGGTATCTTTGACGGCATATCACACTTGAAGTTTTTTAGTTAATATTAAAAATCGACAAAAGAGGTTTTTGTATTTTGCAGAAATCCTTTGTAAAGGAAAGTTAAGAGACTATTTCATCTAATTATGCTTGTTAAAATTAAGGTTCACCGATTAGGGTAAAATGGAGAATACCCTGAAATCTGGAAGCTTTCTGCAAAATTTTTTGGACACGCATGAGAAATTTATGGCAGTATCGTGGATAACAGAATGAATTCAGCGATTGCCTGTGACGAATATAGCATGGATGTGTGTAGATCTATGTCTACATAGACAAAAGATTTTCTGGTTAGGATTTCAGGAATCTCTATGCTTCTGAAACAGTTTTGAAAATTTCAAAAGCAATCGGTGAGCATGGATATATTTTACTGAACTACTCAAATATTACTTGGATACACATTAGAGTAAGTCACTGAGAAAGTGCAAAAATGTTTTTTTTTTGAGAACAGAAAATGTATTGTTAGGGAAAAGTTCTTTAAATATTCACACAGGATACGATGTTTTGCTAGTTAGGATTTCGTCTCTTCATGATGCATCTTTACGATAGTTCCGAGAATCCAATTTACGGTATTTATTTATTATCACCTCGTCATACAACTCGCTCTCAATCTAAAAAAAATTTGACGAGGCGATAACAAACAAGATCAGAAATGTGTACAATATACTATTTCCACTAATAATTATGTCTTTGCGTCTTAAAATACTGCCTTCATGCAGAAGACGATCAGATTTCGTAGTAAAAATAGAATTTTTAGCAGATTCCATCATATTTGGAAGTCGATCTCTTCGACACAGAAATATGTGGAGAATAAGCTAAAAAGCAGTATACCCTACTTCAAGACGCACATAAATGTCGTTTCATAATTCAAAAAAATTCTGTATGAAAAAGAATATAATATATTATTTGCCTGTGTCCTGTCATTTATTTCTTTATCTTTCATCAAAGAGCTGGTTGCTTCGTAAAATGTTTGTTTCGAAGTAGCACATGTTGAAGTAATGTTTTCTTTCTCAACACTTCAGTCGACGGAGAAAAGTGGAAAAGATTAAAAAAAACAGTTGTTGGAAGAAATGAAAAAGAGAACCGCTAATGATTCACGTACTGTAAATCAGTGAAGGGATAAGAGTTTTTAAAGAGCAAACTTAACTATGAAAAATGTTGTCAATAAATCATATACCGCCTGAAATATTAGATAAAATCATTAAACATTTCTCCTATCCCAGAGCTAAGCTCATGTGCTAATGTTTGTGGACGTTGGAAGTCAATCATTACCAAGTCTTCACTACTTTCATTCGATATTGCGAAAGACATTGAAATATCAGATCGTAGTTTAACATTTCGTTTTATTCCAAATTTAACTGCGATTTGTCTTCTTCTGAAACGTGATCGTGATGCATTTGAAATGGCTCAAAAATTTATTCAATTACAAGCTAAAACATTAGAAAAAGTAATTCTAGACTCATCTCTCAATGTTCATCATGATCGAAGCGAAAATCCTGCTAAATGATATCCGTATGACCTGGGAAAAGTAGATCTAATTGACGAGTTGACAAAGTTGCCGTCCATAACCGATTTGATAATCAATTTTCCAGTACCCATTTTCCATAATTTTAATGATAAAGCCTATGAACTGTTTCGTCATTTGTCACTCGAGGGTGTGGGTGTGGGTGTCTATAAACGTTCTGACAGACAAGGCCCACACCCACACCCTAATCAGAAATAATCGTGATCTTTCCTTGAGTATTTTTCAATGGGGATTTATTTTGAGTTTTTGTTGACCGGTAGAAAGAATTGAATCGCTTATCGTTTACAACATGGTGTTAAAACTTTACCAGACTTGGGGAAATTTCATTGGCGTCATTTGTTTTTATGTAAGTATTTTTTGTGTGAGTCACTTTTACCTTCGTTATATATTTTTTTATTGTTATGTCCCATTTATATAAAGTAAGACACGTCGCGTTATTATTGACTCAAACCAACTCGGAAGAACCAACAATGACAGCAATTCAGAGATCCGAAAATTTTATCAAACCAATTGATGACAACACAACGCCTGACAGTCTACCCAAAGAGCTTATTCAGCCAGAACGTGATGTTACTAGTAGCTATTCAGCACTAGTACCACCATTTTATAACGGTTCGTTGGAACAGGCTCTCCAGCATTCATTGTTTGCATATCAGACTGTAAGTTTTTTCTTTTATTATGAGTGCAACCTGCAATATGTGCATGTATTATTTTTCTTTAGTCTCGATTATTAGCGCTCTACCTACAGCATGATGAAAGTTCAGCTATGTCTACAGTTTGCGAAGGTGCTTTGTGTTCGGAAGCTACTATCAAGTATCTTCTTGAACACTTTATTGTTTGGCCATGGAATCGAACTAGTGACGTGAATTACGCTCAGTAAATAAAAATAATAGAAGTGAACAAGATTGAGAGTAAAACATTTATGTTTCTTTTGTAGACTCTTAGCAAATGTGTCAAAACATTTAGGAGAAGGAGTGGCAACAATAATCGATTCATTATCAATCAATTCCTATCCACTACTCGTCTGTCTTTCGTTTAATCAAGGTCAAATCAATGTTGATACTATAATCGATGGAACTGTATCAGACAGTGAAGCATTCTCTCAACTCTTGGAAATATGTGAGAAGATGAATTCCCAGCTAGAATTCCCGGATACGACTGGTCTACCGACGAGTGCTGTTTCTATTGAAAATTGGTCTATGCCAGCGAGCAACTTAACACACGTTTCAGAGCAGTCTGAAGAATTTCAAAGAGTGGCTCGAGATTTTCGAATTGGTGAAGTTGGCTCATCGACAATTATTCGCATTGATCGAATCGAAAATTTAACATGGCTTGTTCAGTATTTCAATGAAAAAAAGATAATTGATGATCGACTCGGTCGTACCGATACAGAGTTATTGTTATTTCATGGTTGTCCATACTTGGCAGCTGAACAAATTCTTCAACAAGGATTCGATCATCGTCTTATCGGTAAAAATGGTAAAGAATTTGAAATGAATTAATGAATTAACTAGATTCAATGTAACTATTTTAGGTTCTATATACGGTCGCGGATTCTATTTTTCGTCAAAACGATCTGTCAGTGATGATTTCTCTTATCGAGGTCAATCGTGTAATAACGAAAGAAGAATACTGATGTGTCGCGTACTGATCGGTCAAAGTTACGTAGCAGAGTTCGGGTTAAGAACATGTCCTGATAATTATGATTCAACAACCAATGGATCAGATATTTATGTCGTCTATTCAAATCGTCATATCTTACCCGAATATCTCATCACTTATAGATAAATATTGTTTTTCTTTGTATATACGCTCGTATCCATTGTGGATACTCTAAATATGTCAAACTTTTCTAATTCTGTTTTGAAGTAATAATAAAAACTGAACATTAGAAATAACCCTGGATGTTTTTATTTGGGTGACCCGACAATTGAGCTCCCGACAATTGAGCCTCATATCAAGAAAAAAGTTAAGTAATAAAGCAAGATAATTTTATTTGAATAAATCTACACTCATATCAAAAATTAAATAGAGCTCTTACTCGTTAAAAATACAAATCTCTTGTGATTAAATGAAAAGTTGAAGCTAACTGCTGTAATTGTTCATCAAGATGTTCATATTTAACACGTTTTCTTACTTTTACACGTCCAGCTTGCAATTGTTCAGCAGTTATTAAGTTTGCATGTTGTTCCATCTTCAAATCTGTAATAGATTCATAGATTGATGGATTTTCTCGTGCTGAATTCTGAGCAGACGAGCAAGAGCCCTATTTAATTTTTGTATTGAAATTATTTCTTCCGGAGTTGGTGCGTGTATATGATCTGTTACTTTAACATATTGTGTACCATCAAAACATACACGACCAGCGCAATTGTTTTTGTAACAACACCAAATTGATTGAGATTTATTAGCACGTCGATAGCGAAACCAATCCAGCAAAAGCTGATCCTTGTTTCTGGAAGATTTTATAATTGACATTATACAACAATTATATAGCACCAGAATTAATAATGAAGATTAAATGAATTTCTACAAAATAACTGTTTGGAACACTTGTTCGTCTCCGTAAAGATGATTGTCTTAATCACAGAGGCAAACAACAGCGAATCATCAAGGCGACAAGATGGCGCATTCTGATATGGACTTTTTTCATTTCAATAATCGATGAAGGCTCAATTGTCGGGAGCTCAACTGTCGGGAGGCTCAACTGTCGGGGGGCTCAACTGTCGGGAGCTCAATTGTCGGAGCTCAATTGTCGGAGCTCAACTGTCGGGGCTCAATTGTCGGGAGCTCAACTGTCGGTGTACCTTTTATTTGTGTTGATATTTTTAAAAAATAAATAATATGTGCATTAGTTAAGGTTGCAATGTGAAAGCTATTTCGATTTCTTATACAGAATTTCTCTTTTTGAAATTGATTATCATATTTCTGACGAAAATAACGCTTTTCGTTTAATTTCGATCAAACATTTCCGAAGGTCGATGAATCTGAATCAATAAGTGATTTTGAAAAAATTTTCAGTTTGATATGTTCGTTAGGATAAGCCTACTTTTCGAAAATTCGATTTCAGATATAGTTTTGATGTCATGTTGTACAGGGCGTGGGTGTGGGTGTGGGTGTGGGTCTGGGTCTGGGTCTGGGTCTGGGTGTTGGTCTTGTAATGGTTACAATCACACTCACACATTCACTCACACCCACACCCACACCCTTATCACTATTGAAATCGTACCTGTGCAGCACAGCGAACAAGAACTTTGCTTCTTACAAATATAATTCTTCTAGAATATATGCATTGATTCATTTTCGCTTCATGAACTAATGGTGTAGCTGTCTGTCTAGATCTTGGTTTAGTGAGAGTAAAAAGAAGACCCATACCCACACCAAGACGGACGCTTACATTCACATCGCACTGACCTTATTTTATGAAAATAACTAAATTTAATACAAATTGACTAAAGATTTTTGGGACTGAAGCATTAGAATCTTTAGTTAGTCTCTTCAAATTCTTTACTTGATTTTTTTTCACGAGAAGAAGAATATTTTGAGAAAATGAACTTTTTTCATAAATTTTGACGATTGTTCTTCATGATCGATTGTAGGAAATAAGCTTCACATTCAGACTCTAGAATTTCGATTACTTTCGGTCAAACTTAATAAAATTCATTTTTCTCTCGATCTCGGGAGTGAAATGTTAAATGCATCTTTTTTTAGGCAAACTGATTATAGACTAGTCGCCAGTAAACAGTAAGTGATTATGAGTAACATAATACAACAATCTTCCAAGAGAATTCTTTAGTCCTTCAATACACCGATTTCTTGCCGAAAGTGCCAACGAATCCGTAAACCCAGCGGTTTCATGACGTTCTCAAGAGTATCGACGTGCGTCAATTTATTGTTGATCATGAAAAATCTTCTCTTTTGAAGTCTCTCGATTTATGTGAGACTAACACTCACATGAACACACGATCACGTTACAGCATGAGAGGTTTAGCAACTCAATGATGATGCCCTCAAAAATGAGAACAAAAGTTTCACTGTTATATAACAAAATGTTATTGCACAATCAACAAGAAATCTGTTATCTTTATAAACACATTTTCGTTTTGTCTCTTCTAAAGCACAAATGTCTTCATCATCTTCAATATGGTTAATAACGGTTGGTTGGTGTAATGCATCATATGTCGATTTTCTTGTTCGTTCATCGTCTGAATCCACGTGAAAAATAGATATTTATCATTGGTTTTTTGCCAATCTCCATAATAAAATTCTTCAACTTGATTATTCATCATTAGATAATATTGAGGGAGATTTAGATTTATCACTAATTCTCGACAAAAGTGTTGAACATGAAAATTTAAATATACGTGGTTTCGAAGATTTTATCGAATTAAATTTAGATGAAATTGAATTATTTATGAGAGAAAATGGTAGAATGCATGGAATGGTAGTCACTGTTCATCAAGCCAAAGAACACAACTATCATATAATCAATATTAATAATGACCAATCGACAATGGTATGGAAAGTATCATATAATATTCGTTTCTTAGATTGTATATCTAATAATAATTTACCAAATCTTTATGATGTACAACAAAATACAAGATCAAATTATATATGGCAAATATGTGCTCAACAAGAATATAAAGTCTATCAATATATTTTCAAAAATTTAGATCAATTTCATATTCGTAATTTACCAGCATTAATGAATAGAACACAAGAGGATTTAATCAAAATGGCTGAACAGCCTTTAGAACAAACAGATCATAAAATTATATCTGATATGATTGATATACAATGTTGTAAAATAAGAGATCTACATCAACACAATGAATCTGAACAACTAAAATATGTGATTTTAGTGGAACCATCATCGAATCTATTAGATATAATCAATATATAAAGGACTTCGAAAAGCTTCTTTTTTCTTGCATCTTCTTGAATGAATTGAACTGAAGTTTTTGAGGTACAATGCCTGTTTTTCGGAATGTACTAAAATAATTGCAATAGGAGCTTGTTCAAAGAATCAATGAGGATAAAAGAAACTATCCTTCCAAAATATTTACAATAACAAAAAGTTTGATCAAAAGTAAATAGTTGAGAATTGAAGCATGATATTTAAATATCAATAATGAGAATATTATTTATTGTAATTTGTCATTACCATGTGAGCATTGTAGATGAGTAGCAGCATGTGATGAACTTGTTTCTTATCGTTTCTATCTATCTCAAAAATATTGATTAACAATATAAATGAAAAATAATATATTTGCGTAAAAAATTTCATTTTCTGTATTAAAATCTATTGATACTAAAAATGGGCAAGCTTGAAGCGAAAGAAACATGTCGACATAAAATACTACCTTAACAATGGTTTAAACAAAACGATATTTCAATATTTTCATTTGACTCTATCGATATTTGGTACAATTAAATGTCGAGTGTGTGAGTATTTGAGGATGTGCGTATACAGGTGTGGGTGACTGTGTCTGAGCGCTGAATATGGTTGTGTGTGCAGTCTAATGAAGAGAAGGCCGTCATCACATCCCCAGTCACCGCGATGTACATCTATGCTTCCTCGTAAGCGTATGAGGTCTTTTACACCGCATGTGTACCAAGTGTGACAATAGGAGTACGGTTAGACTTTCGTAATCTCTGAAAGCAACTATTTCTCCTGCTGCATGATAGTGCCATTTATTCTGGTTTATCTTTTGTTTCTTCTTTAAAAAAAACTCAAACTTAGTTTGATAGACAAAATATTTTCTCTATTTTTTTATACTAGTGCTATATTGAGTTCATCTTGAAAATTAAGTCACCAATCGTAGAAGACTTGCTATTGTTTCGCATACTTACTTGCTCTTTTAATTTGTTTTTTTTCTTCATGTGTTGACGTTACACATCGGTAGACAATTTTGATGTATAGTTGGAAAAAGAAATATAACACCAGTGTTTCTAATGGCAGGTGTATAGACAATGAAAGCCAAACATTTATATATATAAATATCTGTAGTTGTGAAAATACTCACCACTGTAAAAAGAAGGGTGTATTTTGTAGGTGAAACTTTAAACCTACTTTCAGTTCAAAAATTATGTTTAAGCCATGAATATATTATGATGCACATTTGTATTTTTTCTGACTTTCCCATTTATCATATTTATGTCAACTTACTCTCAGTACTTATGTACGAACTGTACAATAACATTGAAAATTATGACTGATTCAATTGAGATTTGCTTATATCATACAAATGTTCATGACAACGACTACCCCTGTGATAGCTTTGATAGGTCTTATGATTGTTATGGATTGGTGAAAAAAAAATGAATCTTAGTTTAGAGTGAGGTGTGGGTGCGGGTATTGTTTCTCTCTTTACTCACACCCACACCCTTTTATCAATGTTGGATGCATAAACTATAGTTCTACCGAAATCCATGGCAGAATCAAAAGAGAAGTCCATTCACATATCTGTGAAGTTCTTCGAGGCAAGGTACATCTATTAACTATTTATTTAATCAGTTATTCCATCACATTACGATCCTATGAACTATAAAAGTTCAAGATTTTATGAAGCACTTCAAATATATTCCATTTAGGAAAAAATAAGAGTGATTTAACAGTAAGATCGACAGGCTTCACGACTTTTGAAGAAATGAAATGTGTTGATGAGAAAAAACATCAGTATTTCACCACTCATTGAACCCATCCGGAAGACAGCGCCAAGCCAAAATAATCCACTATTATGTTTGTATTCTTGTCGAATACGATTGGCTATGACTGCTCGCACATAGTTATATAATAGTTGTGAAATAAAGAAACAAGCTATGGCAATAATTGCACCGAATACTGTATCATGCAAAGGTGGACAAGGACTGAGAGCGGCTATGGTAACGACATAGACACTTGTACACGTCGCTATAAAACATAGGATAGTTATAGACGCTAACGCTAATCGGCTTTTACAGGTACGATTAATAATTATTGATAGTGGACCTGCTATAGGTAGAATAATCCTTGAAATGTAGAATGCAGTATGGGAATACGGTAGCATAGCATAAGTAACAATTGCCGGTAGAATGCCATGAAGAAACACATATGAATAATATGCAACAGCAAGTAGAGAATGATATAACTTTGTGCTCATTGGTTCGAATGATGGCTCGCTTTCAATAAGAGATGATTTATCTGTTGGTGAATTTAGTTCGTAAGTGTTCGATGATTTATAATCTTTAATTCGATATGAATCAGCAATCTTGGTCCATTCAAGAGTGAGAAAAGCGACAAATGATAGCAATACAATAAATGTCAAAATCCAGAAATAGACGTGAACAGGGAAACGAGGTTTTGAATATTCGATATTTGCCGAATTAAGTAAGCAGATTGGTTCACCACCTTTCCATTGAATCACCGCGAGGATGACTGGTATGAAGGAAGCAAGATTTTCACCAAAAAGGAGAGCATCCAATAGTTTCGTATTGTATCGTTTCATATAATCATAATATGTGATTGTCGATGTCGAACCGAGAGTGCCAAGAAGAAAAACGAAAAAAAATAGTAAAACAGAATGCTGAGCACCAAAAAGCCAACTTGTCTTATTCCAATATTGACCAAGTAGACCACAAGAAATGATTCCGATAATAATTTCGATATAGATGAAGATACGTTCGTCGAGATGTTGCTTGAAAATCAATTTGAGTAGAATGATAACAACCGGTGCCATTGTACTGATCGAAACAGCCAAACCAAGATAGGACGGTAAAGCCCAACCTTCAGGTACATGATTGATAATTAATGGAAGTTCAACCCCTACTCCAATGATATCGAGCCAAGTTGATAAGCCAAAAACAACAAAAAGAAAAGCCGTAATATGGATATTTTTATTATACATCATCTGATACAACTCTTTTCAATTTTGTAGAAGGAAATAATCTTAAACAAATCATAACAGTTTGTTAATGTGTATTTTGTTTTTCTGTTGGGCATGATGATACTAGAGTATTTGATTAAATACTGTTAGTTAGAATTCTTTTAGATCGCATCATTTCGAAAGCTAAACTAAACAAGACTTCAATTATATACAGTAGTGCAGAACCGCAAGTTTAGTTCTATTGAAATGAAGCTCTTTTGATCTACATAGAAAGCATTGTAGATCAAAAACTCGTACTTCAATGAACCAAACGCAAAACGAACAAGCTTCAGTTGAAAATTGTACAGGTCTCAAATGAATAAAATCTTCGAGTTCAACATGTATATTTATTCGAGTGTGTTGTCGAAAAAAAAAGAAAATATTTGCCTAAATTATTTCGGTTATACAATTAAAACAGCTGTTCTGATTGGCTGCTTTCAAACTATTCTAACTCTGAGATAAGGACCAAATATAAATTTGAAGAAAGGTAATTTGTATTAGTATTCGTTTTTTTTATGCTCTTAACTTAAAAAAAAAGTGGATTTTGTATACAGAATGACATAGGTAAAGTTCAAAAAGTCTCGATTAGGACATTTGCTCGGCGTAGACCTTTTACTTTCAACTTAATCAAACATCGTTATTGTAAGTTATTTTTTAGGCTAAATTGAGAACCAGTACCATAGAAACTAGTTTCTAAAAAAATCAACTGAAGTTTTTAAGTCTTCCAAAACTTGATGATTTTCCTAGTTTGCGAAGATTTGATGTTTCTAGACTTTCCCTATAGGAAAGCAATCATTACTATTCTTCATTTCGTCTACCAAAATTTCGTTCGAATGTCATCAGTACACAGACAATCATTTCAAAAATATTCTTTGTAATTTATATGAAGAAGAAATAAGACAAACTCTTGAATAAAAGCGAATGGTTTAGGGTAATAAGAACTTTCTGTGACATGCTGTTTTCATGCGCAAGTATCAATGTATTATTCTTCGAAATCTCTAGTACATTTGTAAGTTATACAGGAACTAAACTCAAGAAGAGACGAATATTGGGCAAAATTACATTAATCGTATACAGAAGAGCAGCTTGTGGAAGTATTTCTACAAGGAGACTACAGATATAAGATGATATTTATCTAAAGTATCAGCTGGAGTTCAAATATAAATATGAGAAGCTAGAATGAATGCAAAATTTAGTTTACTGCGCTATAATCATCAGTTCAAACCTTCATTGAATCTTACATGTCTCTCATACATAGAGGGCGTGGCAAATCTCAAACTGTTACCAGTTTCGGTTGAATGACTTAGTATGTGATATAATTGTAAAAATAAAATATTCAGTTTCTGATAAGCCGAAAACTATCATCGTACATCATATATCAGATATTTACTTTTGTATGAAAGTTTTCAGTTTCAATACATAACAAAGTAAATCAACTCATTCATCTATGTATATATATGAAAATTGAGCAAAGTGCTATAAACGATGGTTGTATGGCTGATAGTATTTGAGTTTTACCTGATATATTGTATGGAACTTGTTTTGATACGTAATGCACTTACCTGTAATCTATGTAGCTGAAAATCCGTGAGATTTTTATTAAAGTTTAACATTCAGTGACTGTTAGTAATAATGTTGATCTGAAGATGTACTGATTTCATCGGAAAGCAAACGTTTTGATGAATATTGATGTTACTTATATCAATGAGTCGTTGTGATGATGCTTTGTGCAANATACCCAATCTTCCAGCATCAAGTGTTCATTGTAAAGATAATTAAAATAATCAACATGAATCCTTTGAACCAAATGAAAATTTAATGAAATGGTTACATCAACATATACCATCGAAATATACATATTCAATCAAAAGAAATTTATATAATATTCCTCGTATTAATTTATGGATTTAGAAAGCATCATTGAATCGAGAAAAAAAAATAGTTGTAATTAATTTTTGGTTTTCAATTGTAATAAACTTTTATATAATACTCTAAAAAAGATTTGTTTATAATAAATAGAAAAAAAATGAATTATATGCCAACTTCTTTGTTTTCTCCAAGTGAATCCTTTTCTACTTATTGCATGAAACCTCGATTCGTTGCTTTTTAGAATTTATACCCGCGCGGAAAAACAAAAAAACTGATATATTGAAAAAGTTTCAATTTTAATGTGCTAATACGTAATCGACATCTTCTTTTATATCACATTTGAAATTATTGTACTGTCGTGAAAACAACTGAAACGCGGAAGAAATTTCTTGTATAATAAAGACTTGTGTCTGAACTCTCAGATATAAAATTGTCAAGAACCAAGTACTGAAATTTTATGAACCAACAGAACTAGCACGGATTTCAAGTTCATTGAAAACTTATAATTAAGTCTTTAGTCATTCATAATCATTATTGGAATATTATCCATAGAATTTATTTTTTTGCATACATTATAACTTACAATCATGAGTGTACAAAAATTACTTAGTATGGAAATTGCATTTGACCTTGATAAATATATTAACAACTAGTGTGACAATCAGAATCAGTTAATAATATACTAATTTTAAATACTACCATATAGATAGCTCTTTATTTTCTAATAATGTTGGCAGTTATAATGATTATTTCAAAAAGAAAACCTCCCAATAGAAAAATTATCTTTGTTGGTTTTGATTCTTATATATCAACATGTCTATTTCAAAACTTCATAGCTTTTCAAATGTATATTATATAGAAATTATTGAAAGTTCAATGTTAAAAAAAAACATTAGTATTTATATCGATCAAGACAGTCTGATACTTTGCAAACTCTTTTTTTATTTTTATATTCATATATATGATTGTATAAAACTTTCATTATATTACTGATCATGAAATCCATTAGAGAACAAGTCATTTAAAATGCGCATAGATTTCATTAGATTTTTATCGCGTATGTACATGTGGTACGATGAAATGGCCCATCGAAGCTTAACTACTTAAGTAAAAATTATTCATGAGAAAAAAAAACGAATGACTGTGAGAATTTTTATGGCTTTCACTTGCTTAAATAGCAACTTTTCGAATTCTTCACATTTTCTGAAAGAAAATACGGCTTGAGAGCACAATATTTGTTTTTAATTGCAGTCGAAACCAATAGTAGACTGTGGCAATAGTTTGATCAGTTGCATTTTCTTTTGTCCATGTATTATGGTAGCAACAAAACAAACTGCATCTACCAGTCAACATTCGAACAGAAAGAGCTCAAGTACAAATAACATAATCATTAATATAAATTAAACACAGTTATCATCATAGTCTCACAACAATTACATAACATTCAAACCAATCAATTGCATTTGTTATGAGTGACCGGTAAAGTACGATTCTTAGTTGCAAAGTATAATACTTTGCTTTTCGATAACTAATGTATTGAAATGTATCATAACAGACTTATAGAGAATTTTTTTTAATAATAAATTTGTTCAGAATTGAGAAAATAAAATTGGCTTGCGAATGTAAAAACAAAAGTGCAAACATTGATTTGACTGAAGTGTGAAAAACAGTGTCGAAAGAGAATGATAATGTTTGCACGATTCAATCATAGAAAATAGACTAAAAGTAATAGATAAGATAGCATTAATGTTTGCAAAGTCCTTCTATTTGAAAATAAACGTATTTCATTATATTTTACTTCTGTTTCTCAGAGAAATAACATCGACTTCTAATGATTCACAAGCTCAGATATCGAAACAAATAAATGATACTTCTTCTCCTTCAAGCACAATTATTCACTCAATTGATGAAACTCTTCAGCGTCATCATTCTTCTCAATGCCGTAGTCGAAGAAATACACGTGTTTCCATGGATCTCTCATCAAAAGGAACACTTTCATTTCACAATATTAGTTATGTTATCGGTCAACGACAAATAAATAGTCGATGTAAAAATTGGTATCCATCTTTCATAAAATCTAAACCAAAGAAACAAATTATCGATGATGTTTCTGGTATTTTTGCATCAGGAATGAATGCTATCATGGGTAAGAACTCATTGTTTGAACTAAATTTAAAAATAACTTCAATAGTGAAGCACTTTTCTTTATATAAACTTGAATATTGACATTCTCAATCTGGCTATTGTATTTTGTTAGTTTAAATATTTTGAGTAGCCGTTCTGAATAATTTTTTATGTTGAAAATATTTCATTATGTATAATTTTCTCAAAATTATTCTTAAGTCAATAATATATGTAGGACCAACTGGTTGTGGTAAATCATCTCTTCTTGATATATTGGCTTATCGCAAAGATAATCATGGTGTTTCAGGTCAAGTATTCATTGATGGATATCCACCACCTTCATCATACAAATATATTGTTGGTTATGTCGTTCAAGATGATATTATCAGTGGAACACTTACTGTACGAGAAAATCTTATGTTTTCAGCGAATGTTCGTTTATCTGATGATGTTTCCGACAAGGAACGTAAAGAACGTGTAACAAAAGTTATTCATGATCTTGAACTTGAAGCATGTGCTGATACAAAAATAGGTACTGAATTTTTAAGAGGTGTATCCGGTGGAGAACGAAAACGAACATGTATTGGTATGGAACTTGTACTTTCACCAAAAATACTTTTTCTTGATGAACCGACTACAGGTTTGTACTAGAGAAACTATTTAAATTTTATTTCATTAGATGAACTCCAATGAGATTTTTAACTTAATGAAAATTCTTCTTAAGAAAGTAATCTTCCTTTGATATAAGAAAAATAAGATGTTTGAAAGTGTTCTATTAGATTACACTAAATTCTATAAGTTAAAATATTCCTATGTAGGACTAGATGCATCTACAGCTCGAAATGTAATGGAATGTTTGAAAGAATTATCGAAAAGTGGACGTAAGTTTTTGTTTTTCTTATGACGACATAATTATATTCTTATATTTAAAAATTGATACATTTCTATAACAAGGTACAATCATTTTCTCTATTCATCAACCTCGTTACTCCATATTCAAACTTTTTGATACTATTCTTCTTATGTGCAAAGGAAAAAATATTTATCATGGTTCTGCTTTAGCTGTACTCCCTTTTTTTAATATGCAAGGTTATTCATGTGAATTACATGATAATCCAGGTGATTTTGCATTGGACGTTCTTATTGATGCAAGTCGACAACCTGACAATATAGACAAATTGAACAAAGCGTATATGAAATCTCAGATATATGCAAATATAAATTCTTTATTGAAAAAGCAAATGAATAATGATGGTTTGGAAAAATTTCGTCGAAAAGAGCAAGGAGTAGCAGCACGTTCACGAATTACAGAAATCTATTATGTATCACAACGAACATTAAGAAATGCTATAAGAAATCCTGAATTATTTCTATCTCAAGTAGTAGTTGCCATTATCATGAGTCTATTAGTAGGATTAGTCTTTAATAATATGGAAAATACGATTGATCCTGGAGTACAGAATCGTTTAGGAGCTATCTTCTTTATTGTTGTTAGTCAAATATTTAGTACTATAACAGCACTTGAACCATTGATTAAAGAACGTGTCTTATTCATACATGTAAATTTTTGTTTCTTTCTTGATTGATATCAACGAATGATGAATTATTGTTTTGTTTTTTTCTGTAGGAAAATATCAGTGGTTATTATCGAACGACGACTTTTTTCATTGCTAAACTTCTTTGTGATATATTACCAATGAGAATCATTCCATCAATAGTATTTTCATTGATTGCATATTTTATGACAGGTTTACAAAGAAGTGCTGGTCAATTTTTTGTTTTTTTTCTTACTATTTTTATGGCTTCAATATTTGGATCAGCAATATGTTTCTTTATATCGGCTACTATTTCTACATTCGGTAAGTTTATTATTTCTTTAGAACATTCATTGATTATATGAATAAATTTCACTTTATTTTGTAGCTGTGGCTCTCATTGTTGTTGTACTTATCTTTGTCATTATGTTCTTATTTAGTGGTTTTCTAATTTCCTTGGATAGTATGTTCAAAAGTCTTTCTTGGATACAATGGATTAGTGCTGTTCGATATGCATCGAATGTATTAACTGTGAATGAATTTCGAAATATTAATTTTTGTCTAGCTAATCAAACTGATATTTGTCCGATGAATGGTTCGGAAATATTAATAAAACAAGCAATGGATTATGCTACAGTTTGGGATATGTGGAAATATTTTTTTGCATTAACTATGATGGCTGTTACTTTTCTTCTATTGGCTTATATTCAACTTTTCAGAATCAAGAAAAGCAAATGACTTGAAAGAATTATTATTTAATTTTTAAATAGAAAATTTTCTTTCTTTAATTCAAAGATGATTACTTTTTCACTTTAACTTCGATTAGTAATGTCTATTATTCGAGTTCAAGACAATCAGATCAATTTGAGACAGTTGAAAGCGTTCTCGAATAATGACCGGCTGAAAAAAAATCCGGAGAAAAAAAAAACACACAACAATGTATTTGTTGAGTACATGCAATTGAGTCAGTTATGTATAGTTGTACACGCAAAACAAAATAGTGAATGCATGATAAGCACATGGACTATGGCACATTTTATTTTGATGTCTATTAAGTAGAGTACTGCGGGACAGTCCCGAATCCCGTTTGTCCCGTCCCGTGGGACAATCGGGATTCGGGACAATATAGAAAAAACCTCTGTCCCGAATTTTTTATCCAAAAATGAAATAGGCTAGTATTTATTTGAGCAATAATTGAAATATAATCTAGCAATAATTTTCAAGCAATAAAAAAACTTTATTTGAGCAATTTTATACTACTAAACGTACAATAATAAATTCATTAAATAGCAGTAGTCATTTCATATTTTAGGAATAAAAAAAAGAGAAACTACATTCTTGTCAGTTACAAATGAAAATAAAAGAAAAGAAAAATGAAAACGGAGTATATTATTATGTCAATAAAGCTTTTTTTTTTACTTTAGATGGTCTATGTCTTTTTCTTTTTGTATCTATTTTCACATTTTTTGTCTCTGGTGGAGGTTTACAATATTTTAACCTGATGGATATACCAATGATGTGCTTGCAAATATAATTTTAAGGAATGATCGGCATTTTTCTTTCCTCTCATATATATCTGATGGACTTTTCCTTTCTTTCTGTTTTTCTTGCTTTCATGCTGTTCCATGGATTTTTCTTTCGTTGTTCATCATCTATGGGATTTTCCAGCACTTGCCATCGCCCTATATATAGCGTTACGTTTCTTATATGGATGCAGATATAGGAGATATACATAGACTGATACATATATACATACGATGAGATTGAGATCTCAAACCCTTTTCATATAAAATTTACTTTCAATTTAAATAAATTATTGCTCGTTCAGTATTATTATTGCTAAATTTAATTATTGCTCAATTAAATATAAGTCTATGAAATAGAGTACTGCGGGACAGTTCCGAAACCCGAAAAATCCCGTTTGTCCTATCCCGCGGGACAATCGGGACTGTTCCGAAAAATTTTCGGGACGGGACAAGCGGGATTCGGGACACGAGAAAGTTTGTCCCGCAGATCTCTACTATTAAGTCGAAAGACTGGATATAATACGACTTAATCTATGCAAAAAATCGATAATTAAATGAAAAGCTAATTTGAAGATAATATTAAAGATAAATAGAATACTCTTGATACATTTCCTATTTGGTAATAATATTCATCGTGTTTTTTATTATATAGATTCTCTCGTAATGATCATATATAGAACATACGGTCATACATAATATAAAAGACTTCATCATGTTTTGCGCATTAATAGAATGAGAAAAAAATGATAATGAACTGCGATTGTCAATACAGACAATGTCGAGAAAATATATTCCAATAATTTCCATAGATATTGATTCAATGCATCAAGAAAAATTTCACCTCACTGAAGATTCAAGTTTCGTTAATATTTGCATTTATACTATATAAAAAGTATTTTTACTGTCATATATTTTTCTTTTTGATGTATTTTGCAAAATAAGAATGATTCCATATGACGGAAAAAAATGTGTTTTATATAGAAAGCATTAAATCGAATAATCTTCGTCGACAAAATTATATCTTTATATTAGCGACACTGGTGTATCTTTTCTATTTGCTATTTGTCATTACGTCTACAGCAAGAAACAAACTATTATAGAGCAAGTAAAAGAACGAAAAAAAAAACAAGGAAGATTGGTTTCCATTAATCATATTTATAATGCACGAAAAATTTATGTGAACTAAAAAAAAGACAAAAAATGCATCTCGAATATTTAGCCAATGAATTATTACTTGATTTATTTCAATACATTGATATTATTCATCTTTTTCATGCTTTTCATGGTCTTAATACTCGTTTTAATAAACTTCTTATTACTAAACTTACATCTTATAATCTGGATTTTCGATCTATATCCAAATATAATTTTGATAATGTTTGTCAAAAATATTTACCATTGATTATTAATAAAATAATATCATTTCATTTATCCGATAATGATGAAACACCAAATCTATCAAAAATATTTCTTTCTTATGGTTTTACTATTAATCAATTTATTAATTTAAAATCATTTTCATTGTATAATATTCAATCATTCGATATATTTAATCAATTAATAATTCAATGTAATCATCTTCCTTATTTAACACATCTAAATATGATTAAATGTTTTTTTAATTATCGTGAAAATGAAATAAAATCATTAATGAATAATATTTGGAATCTACCAAAATTGACTCATTGTATATTAGATCAAATTACATCAAGAAAAATTTCATTAATAGATATTAATGTTATTTCATCATCAATTAAATATTTAACTTTAGAAAAAATTACTTGTGATTTTAAAGATCTATATCATCTATTTCAATATACATTATCACTTAAACAAATATCAATTAATCTAATATATGGTTTTCCTAATCAACAATTGAAATCTTCTATAACATCAATTATTTCATTAAAAATTTTATATCATGGTTGTATTAATATGTTAATGAATCTTTTTCAAAATTTACCAAATTTAATTTATTTAATATTAGAAACATTTGATATTTATTGTAATGGATATGAATGGGAAAATATTCTTAGTAATTATTTATTAAAACTTAAAATTTTTCATTTAAAAATGAATTTAAATTTTCCTAATAATGATAATATAAATCAACAAGCTAATGAATTACTCAATACATTTCGAACTAATTTTTGGCTTATAGAACATCAATGGTTTGTTCGATGTGATTGGGATCCATTGAATATATTTAGTTATGGTATTCTATATACATTACCCTATAATTTTGATGATTGTTTTTATTTTGATGCTGTTTTATCTAAATCAACTTGTCCTATAAATACAGATTATTGGTCATATGATCATGTATCAATACTTTCACATAAAAATCCTGAAAATGATTTATCAAAAGATTTAATTATTTTTTCAGCTCGATTTTCCAAAATACATCATTTAAAAATTAGTTTTCCATTTGATGAAAAATTTTGGTTATGTATTCCATTATTAAATCGATTAACATCTATCAATATAACATTTCTATCTACAGACTATTCATATTCACAATTACAAAATTTACTTAATCGAACATCACATTTATATTCTTTAAAATTATCTAATTCAAAAAATTTATCAATGAGATTTTTCACAATAACAAATTCGTCAATTCGTCGACTTAATTTTATAACTAAATCTAAGTCATATACTCGATATTTTAACAAAGATGAATGTTCTTTATTAATTAATTCATCGATCATACTTCAATGTGAAGTTCTTTTAATTGGTATTAAAAATCGATCAAGTATTATTGAGTTTATTAACATAATGCCTAATATTCGATCATTAATATGTCATTGTAAAGATGATGAATATAATACTTGGAGCTCGTCATCAACACATGATGAACTCATTGAATGGTTACAAAATCGTTTACCATCGACTTATTTGATTAGTCGAGATGAGAAACGAACATGTCTTATTCAACTTTGGATCGATCGAAAATAGTTTAATATATTTTTTCATTAGTATTGATTAACAGTATGCTAGTTGTAATATATTTATGATTTGTTTTTCCATTTTTCTGATTAATCAAAGTATTTCTAGACAATCTGAATTATCTACTCGATGGAAGTTGTTATAATTGAGGACAAAAAAATAATTCTAGTAGATTTGATAAAGAAAAGATTAACTTTTATTTTCGTATTTATAAAACTATCAAACAATCAATATATTTCATCATTTTCTATCAGTTAATTTGTTTATTTCATCAAAATAATGTATGCACAACAGGTTTAAATTCATTGTTATTGTTATTCCTGCATAGGTAATATGAGAGAAAAGAAAAAAAGGGGAAAATTGTCTTTTGATTACCAAAATGTGCTTGTTGTGAAATGATCACCAAAAAACGATACTTCTGATCACCAAATTTCTAATTTTGTGGCAATCATCATGTTGACTCGTATCACCACTATCTTCATGCACATGTCTAGTTGGTCTCAAAGAATACCGATGTAAACATTCTATTGAATTAGCTATATTATTCAATATGTATCAAGTTGCAGATCAAACATGTTCTACACCATTGGGAAAAACGAAGGATCGAGGACGACCAAAGAAAGTTCGAACGGTATTATTACCATAATATTTTTTTGTATTGTTTCTATTTCTATTCCTTGTTCAGATCTGTCTAATATTGTTGTTTTTTTGGAGTTACTATTGGTATAAATATATTTTCTCTCGCTAGTTGTTTTGTTTTTCTATCATTAATAAATTTAGTGATCAAATCTATATTTTTTGGTGATCAAAAATATTCATACCCCCAAAAAAAAGTGTGTTAGTTTGATTTCATAGAACAAAAACTAATGAGGAAGATGGTTTCCAAGTTGACAGAAGCAAGA
Source organism: Rotaria sp. Silwood2 (assembly GCA_905329745.1). Taxonomy (NCBI): domain Eukaryota; kingdom Metazoa; phylum Rotifera; class Eurotatoria; order Philodinida; family Philodinidae; genus Rotaria; species Rotaria sp. Silwood2. The sequence continues at coordinate 71,303 of CAJNSZ010000209.1, forward strand.
GAAATTGGTATTTTTGAAACATAAATAACAATATTTGAAAAGTTCTATTATTGTTTGACTTAGCATTGTATTGGAAACAAATAATCGATCAATTGCAAATCATTAGTAATAATGTTGAAGTACTCAATGATTCTGATGTATGTATTGATTATATTCGTAATTTGAAAAATGAACATACTCTCTTGTTCTTGTCTGAATTAATAACATAAATATATAGATGAAACAAATTAAACGTAATATTTATGAAATCAAAAACCAACTTATTGAATTAGAAATTATTAATGTATCGAACATTTCTTTATTCGAAAGCAATCGAATTACTTCTCACGTTCAAGAGATTAAACTGTTTTAATACAATACAGAGAAGTATGTTTCGGTTCGATATGAACATCTCATATTTTTTTTATATGTTTGCTTATGTTATCAAATCGTGAATATGAAATAATTATGTCCAAGATCAAATAATAAAGGTTTTCTATCATCTTTGATATCTCATATGGGTTTTTAGAAAAACAATCTAAATCATTGTGTTTCTGTGACACCGACTATGAATTCTTTCATCGGGAGAATAATTTGAACAATAAAATAATGATTCTTTTGAAGCAATGTAGACAAGCAAACAACTTTTCAATAGATTTTCTCCAGTTAAGTTATGCGCTCTATTTCTACTAATTGATTATATGACTTCAGGGACATTGAAGAATGAAAAGTGAAATCTTACTCCTACGTATTGTGCATTCTTTTCACTAGATTGATATGCAATAAATTGAACAATAGAGAGTAATGAAACAATGATGTATCGCTATTAATTTATGTGTATGCACTTGTTTTTTTTTTCTATATTTCACGCATCACAATCGGTACTTTTACTTTTGACCGTGTAATAGAGTTGATATTTTGATAGAGAATATTGATAAAAAAAATTAGTACGAATATCATTCGTAAAATGAGTCTCCACTAAGTTTTAACTCGCAACCTTATTATTATCTTTTTTAAATATGTGTGTGTTCTCCGTTTGAGCCTATTATTATCTATTGTAAATAATTCGGTATTTTTCTCTGATTTATTAATATTTTATTACCGTCAATTGTTTCCTATTGTTGACATATCAATAGAAAAACATCGACCGTGACAAAATATGAACAATTTAGAAAAAAATATCGAATCAATTGCAACAAATTACAGATTCAAATAAAGATAATAAAATTTTCATCTCATCAAATGTGCCCAAGCACTAAATTTTAAACTTCAGCATTGACTAAATATATGAATCAACAAGTCTTTTCATTATGTCGACACGAGTTTTAAGTAGGACACGAAATATATTCTCCCAAACATGAACATCGATTCCAATGGTGAGAAATTATTTTCGTATTATTTAGTTCAAATTATCTTTCTATACCAGTGAACCCTGTCAACAATGCTTTATTTTACTTATTTGATTAAGATCAAGTTACTTAGTCGATCGCTTTTTTATTAGAAGAAAACGACAAAACAAATTTTTCAATAGCATCATTCAGGTAGGTAAATCGTACATTTTCTATCGATTCATGTCGTTTCTACTAGGTGCCAATTTCGTCTAAAACGTACTCACATGAATCAAATAATGTCTAGTTCAAAAGTAGGACAGCAGCATTTGAAAATTAGCGGTACTGAATTAGTAACGTAAGATATCGAAGTGTTATCATCTTTACTTTCCACAAATATTTTAGTATCAAATGAGTTGAGTAATGACATTGTTCAGAATTATGAAGAAGAATCTCAACAATCGCAAGTTATTCGAGTCAGCATTCGAGTTACTTTTCTTCGCATTGGTAGGTATTATTCTAGATCATTTGTATTGATCACATTTGATTATTTCTACTGATTAGGTGAAATCGATACATTGAATGAAAGATATCAAGCACAAGCAGCCATCGACTCTCGATGGTTGGTCAATTACGATAGTCTGACATGTGAGCTATCACGAGATGATCAACAGCGTTTAGACAAAGGTAAATCAGTATCTCTTGTCAAATATGCCGAATCTCATTGGCATCCTCAATTATTTATCGAAAATACACTTGGAGATGTCAACGAACAAATTACTTACAGTGCCAAGAAATCAGTCAACCAACTCGTCTATGTTTGCGAACATCGTGAGATTAAGGCGCTATTCTGGGAGAAACTAGAATTATATCATTTTCCATCTGATGTTCAAGAATTGTCGATTTCCGTTGGTTCAATGTTTTATGATGATAAAGTTATTTTGATGGCTGATCCTTTGCGTTCGAGTGGCATTAATCGTGAAACATTTGTTGATCAACAAGAATGGTTTTTGTACGAGCATGTAAACACTGAGCAACGTTTTGTGAAAGAATTTTTCTTAGACAATGATGACGATGAAGATGAAGAACAATCCAAAGGACAAGATGAACGAAAACGATCGTTTTTAGTAGTCTCGTGTCATGCAGGTAACATGAACTATCGATAGAGTAATAGAGATTCACGAGTGGCAACTTTATCTAAAGTCGAAAAAAAGCGTGTTTCTTTGTCGTTGCTGAGTACATCGAGACTTAACAATGATGTAGATTAGTGACTATTGTTAGAAATTTAACAATTTGTTATAGCAGATTTAAAGACCTTAATTTACTATTTGCCTTATATAGCTCGACAATCGGAATTTTTTTATTGGAATGGCTTTTGTCTAATGTGTCTTATTACCATCTGTGGTTTTTGTATATTCTGCATTCCACCTACGTAAGAAACGTTCATACTATCTCTCATATATCAGGATGAAAGACATCTTATTTAGACTGCCGCAGAATCGTCTCCAAATTGGCGTTACTCTTCTTCTTACGTCGATCACTTTTCGCTGGACAGTCAATCGATCCCTCGTAGGCATGCTTACTGTATTGTTTTGATCGATGACTCATGTGTATATTTTGTCTGTTTAGCCTACAATTTCATACCTGACATCATTAGATAAGTACTCAATCATATCTATATTTATGTTAGTAATCTTATGTGTCTGGCATGCCACCATGGGAGCGATAGTGTTCATAGCGAAGCACTATCCAACAGTCGACACCACCGATGAGTTTGTACAAATCGATCGATACGCATTTTCTGCTTCTCTCGGCATCTTTTTAATCATGCATGTAGTTATGTTAGTGTGGCTGTATTCAGTTCCACTTGCGTATCGACGACAAATGCAACGGAAAGATGAAGAATATCGACTCCGAAATAGAGTAAAGGCAAAGTCTTTACGAGGCGAATTGGCTTATCATACTAATTTGCAAATGAATGGCAATGGTCACATCTCTTCTAATGATAAACGACAAAGGAACTAGTGATATTAAGTATGCAAGGTAACCAAAAGTTGATTCAGTGACATTGAATTCAATAAAACTTGAATATTTCATGTAATTATATTATATCACGCGTTTAACTCAATAAAATAATCCTAATTGATCCATTGAAAATATTTTGTACTTTTTTTGTGCATGCTGCAAAGTGTCAAAGACAGAAGATTCTAGAAGGGTGTGGGTATGTGTAATCTTTTCTCTTCATCATCATCCTTATTATAAAAACAGCCTTTCTAAAAAATATGAATTATATTCCCAGAAAATTTTATCATTGCTACACATTCAAAAGAAAATCGATAATATCCGACTCTGTCTAGTTGTAAAAATTAACTTTTTTCTTCATTTTGAGACCTAACTCAGCTTTCTGGCATTCAGAATGACGACGACATCCGTGACGAGTAGAAACACCAAAATTAGAAACTACACTGTAAAAAAGCTCAAAATATGTGTCGATACTGTATTTCAACACTTTTTCCTTTATAAATGGATATAAGAAAAAATATCGAGCAGTTTTTCATAGATCTTGAGTGTGTGGATGTGCGTGCATAGCAGACCAATACATCAATCCATATTCACACCATTAGATACATATGATGATTTATTCATAATTCAAAAGAAACTAGTGCAAAACGTCGGAAAAAACGAATTCAAATGTTTCTATATCACCAACTACTGAATGACAAGGAAAACGTTGAATAGAAAGACAAGTGTCCAGTCGATGGTGATGATTGACATGGCAGACGTGGTAGACACTCGTTTTGCCTGACCACGACAACTCATATCATTTTGAAGGATAAAATCGAGTTGACGACTGTCTGAACTGAGTTTCATCACATGCACTTGATTCAATAATGGCATTGTTAGAGAGAAACCATTCGGCATCACTGTTGTTTGATCGATAGTCGATGATTCAGTCAAACAAAGTCCGGTAAATTGACCCCGAATACGTAGTGAATTGGGTTGATCACTAACTATATTGATATCACTTGTCAAACAGCAACATTCGTCTACGTTGCATCTTTGTGTCATGCGAAATAGACCGACCCAATTGGGAGTACCGGATGCTCGTACTAATAAATTATCATTCAAACATCGATGCAAGATACGCATTCCTGGTTTTGTACAGGATGAATCAATTTTTGTTTGACATATTCTTTTACACCATTCACAAGTAAAGGCAGAGAAGTTACCTCTTATCAATGGTGCACAATCATTTTTGGTACAACATTCGCAACTGCAACTTAATCCATTAGATGATGACATACATGTCATAATGATAAGAATAATGATTACCAATATTGTTTTATCGCACATGATAAGTGGAGTGAAACACAGAGGAATTAAAGAGCAAGCGGACATGCCGCTATTTTTATACTATTATTGAAGAATAAAATGTGTCACATATCTGGTTTCTTTTTAAACACTTATGCCGGGCAAATGTAAAGCAAAATATAATATTACATTTCCCTTCTCTACAAACGCTAAAGTGAGACTCGAAAATCTCTTGAGTGAAATCAAATAGGTTAATTGATATTAGTACTCGCAAGGTAACTATTTCTATAATCGGACGAAGATTTCATAGAAGACGGTACAATTAGTAGAACAACTACTCATACAATTTTTGTTCTAAAAAGAAACATTTCAATTCAATTCCAAATAGATCATAGCAAAGAAATGGCAATCCCAATGATATCAAATTATCATGAAAATGCAGTGAACACTTGTCAATCAGTGATAAAAATAGATTCGTCTCATATTTCCTACATGTCTTCTGATCTTTGATTTTTCGATTTTGAGAAATTGAGAAGTCAATATTTTGACCCCAAATAAAAATTTCTCACGTTTCATTGATTTTTTCTCTTGTTAGAAGAAGACGAAGAACGGCTTGTCCACGTAACGCGACACTTCGCTGATCAAGTTTTGAAAACATTTTTTTTCGAGTTGGACAAATCTGAATGAGTTACTAGATGCAGTTTTTAACGCTGATTACGAATTTGACATTTATTTTGTAAAAAAGTTAGGTTTTAGAATGGAAAACCGGGTTTTAAACTTGTGAAAAATCATATTTTGAATTTTTTAACCAAAAAAATTTTTGAAAAAATATTGAGAGACATATCATTCGATGCAGAATTTAATTCTCTACAAAATGACCTATTTAGTTTTGACTTTCGTAAGTAAAGACAAATTGCAGACTCTCACACAATTTCCAACTTACTGTCCGGTTATGAGGTCTCGGATCGATGTATCAATCTCATTCTTATGTAGAACATTATCTACACGGAAATGAGTAACATTTATAAAAAGCAAACCATTCTACACATGTTAAGTGCCTCAAAACTGGTCCACAAAAAGCTGTGTAACAGCGTTACGTTTGTATTTAGCATTTTTCATCTGAACAAAATTGCTTTAGGGAAAATCTTTTTTACTGTTTAAAAGCTTGTTCGATGCTGTACAAAACTGACTCTGGAAAGTTTTCATTTGGAGAAATAGTTTCGCTAGAAATTAGAATTTTCTCGGCGGTACTGGAAAAAAGGGGTCTTTTTATGTAACAGCGTTACGCGATAATAAAACCTTTCTAGACGTTCGAGACTTCAGCCGAAAAACGTCGTTCTTATAGCATAAATAGGATTTGATAAGTTGTGTCGAATGACGTTTGAATGAACTTTCTAGCTGTTAAACCTTCCGAGTTAATTGAAGAACAGTGTGTCAAAAACGTAACAGCGTTACGTTTGGACAAGCCGAGAAGTTGAATACAGACATACATTATAACCATTCAATGCTGGTGCTCACGGTCGGTTAAAAATGGCATCGACCAATGCAACACAACATCGTATTAATACTTTAAATCAACGTTATACAAATAGTGAAATTGATTTTAATCAATTATTAGATGTTTTATCATTAACTGTAGCAAAGTAAAACAAATATACTTTACTATCTGATATACATCCTTACTTTTGCATCACTTTTGTTAATTCCTCTATTCCACAAAATATTACTTGTGTGTAAAGTCCATTGGATCTGAGTCCAGAAATGTTTAAATCCGATGTAATCTAGCCACTAAATATTAATCAATCAAATTCAAATTCAAGAATTTTGATCGACCCGGTCTGAGTTCAAGGATCTTTTAGTCAGGTTCAGAAATTCTTGAACCTGATGGACTCTAGTTGTATCTGGCTTTTAAAAATATTTCTCTCTTTTCGAAACATTAGTGAAGTTATTTACATCTAAATAAACTAAACTATAGTTCAATGTTGTTTTTTCGACATTTTTTGCTTCGACCTTTTTTATGCCATTCTTCCTTACAACTATGACCACCTGTAGCTTTGAACAGAAAGCCAATCTGATGCAAAGTTCTTCCACTCAATTTCTTGAACTTCCCATACACACTAACTAACTACATTCACTGGCCACAATAGCAGGTGTATGTCACAAAGTGAGGGTGCGGGTGTGGGTGTGAATATGTAAACGAAAAGAAGATTCATATTCACATTCACACAACAGCCACACATCTCACACTCGTGCCCACGTCTGTATTTTTCTAATTTTATCAAATTATGAATAATATTTGGCGACTCTTATTTAACCCACACCCACACCCTGCTTACACGAAAGTTGTTCAGGATTCAAGAATCTCCTATGGTGATTTCGGAACGAATGAAAGATGCTTCTGACTGAGAAAGTCGTATTTTCACCTGTTTATGCGAAATCACCCATTGTGAAGCACTTACAAGACTTTGAAATTTATTTTCTTTTAGAGAAATTTTCGTTTACATTGTTTTGTTGATATGTCTGTGGTAAATAATTCTAATTATTGTAAAGAAATGCATCTATCGATCACGCTATGCTCGATTTACGAGTATATATACATTTGATATTATGTCACATTTTTTTTTGTCTCTTGTGCACGATCGCTTATGTAATGAACAAGTTCTTGTCTGGAAATAGTGGCAATTATTATGTGATATTGATTTTCAATCATGTTCCTATTTCATAAAATTTTGTCGTACTTTCTAAGAACCTAGAATGCAGTCAATATATTCACAAATACTGATATTATGCTAACACATTAAGTCAGGTTCATTTGTTTGCTTCACGACTATTCTTCTAGAAACATGCATTGCTGTTGAGTATGTAAATTTTTTTGTTTATCTCCATTTTTCTCCCTGTTATAATAAATAAAAAAAAAAGGCTGATGTGCGTCCGCACCCTTTTTGCTAGGTACAAATTAAATAAAAAAAAATGTTGCTTCTTTTTTGATCAATAACAAATAATAAAAAATAAAAAAAAAAAGACGTGCATCATCAACATACTCACAAATACTTGCAGAAACGAACAATTTTCTGCGTAAATCATGCTCCACGAAAGCATCTCAAGTGTCTTGCTTTCTGAAGCTTCGACCAGGTATGATCTTAAATTAACCGCTACCTTGAAACATATTTACTTACTCGACAAATAAATAGTAGAAGAAAGAAAAATAGAAGAAAAAAATATAATATAATATAGATAAAAAAAATTGTTTAACTCATTCAATCTTGTCCTTATCAAATATTGTCACCAGATCAGTGTTGAAGAGACAAAATCATATTAATAAACATGCAAATGAAATATAATTAACAATCTCATTTTTTTTTTACAATGGTTTAGTCATTTCGTTTATAAATGCATAATATATCATTTGAGAATGAAATATGTGAATAGATTTTATTACTATTTGGGATCCCCTAATGCACCATACTATGTGATGAATTTATTGCTTATACATTAAAACACTGGTAAAATTCGAATGGATAATAAAATATTCACTAGCATTTTCTTTGACACATTGAATGAGTTCACATCTGTCACCTTGTTTGAAAATCACACTTGTGTGTATACGACCTTCGCATTTGCTTAGAAAAATAACTGTCTGAGAGAACATTTTAGTGTATGCATTTATTTTGAAGACAAATCTATCGACAATGAAAGGAAGTTTGTCTATATTTCCATTTCATAATTAATAAGAGAATAACTATTGAATTAAATATTCAAGAAGATGATAAACGTCAAGTTCTGTAAGTAAATTTGATAACAAAATTTTCGTGGAATTAAAAATATTTGAGAAAAGCTATTGATAATTTTGAAAATGTATGAAATTTAGATTCAGTTCTAACTAAAATAATTATTTTTATTAAAAAAAATACATAATCATTGATTTTACAGTCATTGTTTTTTCTTCATTTCTTTTATCAGTATTTCATGTTAATCGACAGACTTCAAATCGTGCTTATCTTATATAACATAGAAACTAACATGTATTGAATCGTTTACGAATACACAAAATATGCAGATGTTCAATAAGTTTTAAAATAAGAATTATATTCAAATGAATTTAAATGATCACAATAAATATTGATAAACAGTTAAAAGTTGCAAAGATATAGCATGTATCTAGGATTATTTCAATATTTCTTTCGTTTGATAAAATTGAGAAACACAAAAACATATTTTTTTAGATACTAAACTTCATAAAACAACATTATTTTAATGCGTATTTACATCGTTGAATAAGTTAGAAAATTAGAATTCATTGTAGTATCGCCGAAAATTCATATTTACTTTTATATAATTCTTCAAAAACTAAAAAAAAAAAAAAAAACTTTGACGAATAATAACTTGATGTATGTCAATGCTTCTTCTCTGTTCTACCCTCAAAAGTGTGAGAGATGAAAAAAAAAACAAATCAACTTACCATTTAATAATGATCACCAAAGAAAATCAAATGTGATGTATGACATGATATTTACTTAGTGTAACTCCATTGAATCTTAAACATCATTAAACTAGATATGATAGAGTCCTGTAATATACAATTATGAGAACTAGTGCATTTGCATGTGTACGATTTTTTTAATGCTCGACAACATTTTAAGAAGATTTAAATTAGAAAAATTTTCTAAGTTGAATTCTCATACTTAAAGATCTCATGAATAAAAGTTTTACTATATAATAATACGAGTTATAAACAATTATTCTTGTCAGAGAATCATTAAGTAATTTTTAACAGTCTTAATAGTAAAATAAAAATCTTATTCTATCCAGTTTACCACTGGACAATAATATACGCAGCGAAATAAACATTTAAAAAATGAAAAAGAATTAGTTATAGAATAGACCTCCACCAAGTAATACTTAACATATTCTGTGCCGTTTCACACTATCTATCCATGTACAATAAAATTTAATGTTGTATTTTTTCATTTCCAAACGTTAGATTGTTGAATTATGATCTCATAAAAAATGAATAAAATATTTTAATTTGCATTTATTTTGAGCAATTTATCCTAATTTCACGAAGTGGAATAAAGATGAATATGAATAAATTTTAATTTTCGTGGGTCCATTAAAAAAAAAACTTTGCATCCAACTTCTGGAAAAAAACACACGAATACAGTAATTTGGTCAATACTAATCATATTTGCAAATTCAATCTATACTTCATCTCATTTTTATTAATTTCACTATTATTTTTTTTTGTCATAGCAAGCGAAGAGTTGCCAACTCTTGGCATTTGTGTTTTTTTTGTTTTCAATGTTTGATTTCGAGACTGTACATTTCGGCTGTTTTTCATTACGTGTACCTATGCAAACTATTTTTCGTCTGTTTTTTTTTTGTATTTGTAGAAAGAGAAAAATAACGAGTGAAAAAAAAACACTATAAAATGGCAATGCTATCGTCTTGATAATGCATTCATTTAACGAAACTAACAATCACGCTTCAACCAGTCCGTACATCGACTTGAAAGTAAACAAAGAGATTCGACGTTCGTTATTACGCTAAGTCATATCTGCTAAAGAAATTAGCAGTTGTATTATTTTCATTCAAAATAATGAAGATTGGCAAGTATCTTGCTACTCGTTTTACGAGTTTGGCACCCCCTAAGGTTGTACCTGAAAACCCAATTAAACTTCTTCGTATGCTAAATCGTCGGCAAACTGCCTTTTTTCTTGTCGCTTTTTTTGCATGGACATTAGATGCTTTCGATTTCTTCTCTGTTACTCTTAATATCATCGAAATTGGTAAGACATACAAAAAAACAGTAGCGGATATCACTTGGGGTATTACTGTGACATTAATGCTTCGTTCAGTCGGTGCCATTCTCTTTGGTATTGCAGGTGATCGCTTTGGACGTAAATGGCCATTTATTATTAATATTATTTTCTATGCAACACTCGAAATTCTAACAGGCTTTTGTACAAATTACGCTCAATTCATTATTTGTCGAGCGTTTTTCGGTGTTGCTATGGGTGGTATATATGGTAATTGTGCCACCACAGCTCTCGAAGATGCACCACTCGCTACACGTGGTCTCTTATCAGGTATACTGCAACAGGGTTATGCATTTGGTTACATACTGGCCGCTGCTTTCAATCTGGCAATTACAAGTAATCAACGTTACGGTTGGCGAGCACTCTTTTGGCTGGCTGGTTTTCTTCCACTGCTTGTTGCTTTGTGGCGTGTATTCTTACCTGAAACAGAAACATTTCTTCGTGTCAAGGAGGCACGTAAAGCTGGCAAAGTCAAAGGTAAATCTTTTTGTTATTAAGTTACTCGAAAAATGTTTAAATTTTAGATGCAGATGGCCATGAAGTGTCTGCAGTACAAGCAGTCATCAATTCAATTCGTCCTACACTTGCTCACTATTGGCTGACACTCATCTATCTCATTCTAATGATGAGTGGATTTAATTTTTTAGCACATGGTAGTCAAGATCTGTATCCAACCTTTCTTAGCAATCAGCTACGATTTTCACCAGGTCTTGTTACTCTCACAACAATCGTTTCAAGTTGCGGAGCTCTCATTGGTGGTTCTGTGATTGGTTACTGTTCAAGTTTCTTCGGTCGACGATTATCTATGATTGTTGTTCTTATTGCCGGTGCTGCTCTTATTCCAGCATATCTTCTTCCGCGAGATAAAAGTATTGTTGCCGGTGCATTTTTCCAACAGCTGTGCGTACAAGGAGCTTGGGGTGTGGTGCCTATTCATCTCATGGAACTATCGCCTGAGGAGTTTCGTTCATTCGTTGTCGGTACTGCTTATCAATTAGGTAATCTCATCTCCTCGGCTTCATCGACCATCGAAGCCACACTTGGACAACGTTTTCCCTTGAAATCATCAGATGATACTTCTTCTGAACATCGATTTGATTATGGTAAAGTCATGGCTATTTTCTTAGCCTGTACTTATGTATATTTACTCATCATTATTTTACTTGGACCTGAAAAAAGACATATCGAAAAAGTTAAAAAACTCGAAGTTGAACTTACTGATCAACAGGCAACGGAGGATGGTGCTCTATCAAAATTACTAACAACGCCCAAAGATACACAAACAGAGAGAAAAGCATAACAAAAATGTTTTAGAACTACGAAAAACTTATGTGCGATATTCTTAATAATAGAGTAGTAAATAAAGTCTAATACAATTCTCGAGTAGATAAATTGATTTTTTGTCAAATTTTTCTAGATTTTGCCATAGCAAATATCAAATAAAATTAGTTAATATGTTCTGAACATCCAGGAAGATGATCTTTATTACGATAAAAATGAAAAGAATAATTCTTAACAGGCTTTTTACTTCATTTTTAATTCTTTCAAATAATTTATTCAATGCTTCAAGCAAAGAATAAATAAAATAGTAGCTTTCTTTGTTTTTTCTTTCTTTCAAGCATTCTTTTACATCATTCGAACATAAACTGAACAAATTTGATCAACAGAGGTTATCTGTAGGGTGACAATATTTCTGATCACCAAAAAAAGATACATTTGATCACCAAAAAATTTAGATACTTTTGATCACCAAAAAACGATACTTTTGATCACCATTTTTTAGTTTCTTCATTTCAAAATATTTATTTCTGAAATAATGCAACATTCACAATAAGAAAAGTCTGTATACTATTAACAATGTATTAAAAAAT
>CAJNSZ010000209.1:91278-145067 GCA_905329745.1 Rotaria sp. Silwood2
GTTGTCTTTGGATTTTTTGGAGTAAAAAAGAGAAGAGTGAAAGTTAAACCTAACATACATCATACCATTAAAGCGCTTTTCATATTTTAGAGTCTGGATGACGTTTTTCCTTTACAATATTAGTAAGTAAATAAAGCATTTACTTTACTGTATTTACCTAAACATAGAGAAAATTAACTTTCCTACCCCAGGAGTAGAGAGATGTATTAATTCTAAGGTAGAAATGAATTCCAAATTGATTTTTCAATACTGCTGGCTTTGTGCACCCAACTGTTCCCCATCCTTAGGCACACATTGAAACTTAAGTAACTTGTTCTATGTATTCTATGGATCCATCATATTTTAAGTTTATTAGTTTGATAACAGAATTACCAAATCTCCTGATTTGGCCAAGAGAATCCTGGTTTTTTAGTTTTTCCTCTAGTGAAAAAATCGGCTGGTACTGGGAGCTGATTTTCAAGAATTTCTACTAGTTTCCATTGATTTTTGTTCTGTCTTCATTACGACTCTTTAAAAGATCTACTATCACAATATTATGTTAGATACTGTAAAGAACAGAATGAATAACTGCTAACGAGATGTGACTAGTGGTGGATGAATTTTTTAGGCGCTAAAATATACCTCATTTACTAAAATCAGTTCAATTTCAGTTTTCTATATCGGTCTCAAATGCTTTTTTTTGTTACTATTTTTGGTCAGATGAATTTTTTGTGGGATAATGATCGAAGCAAGATGAAAAATGACTTCAAGGGTATAGAATAATATGACTATCTCTTACATATATTATATTTGTTGAAACCAATCCGATCATCGATAAAATACGTTTATCTTGTATTTAGTCGAAAGCAAAGATAATGGTGCGAATGAAGTTGGAATAATGAGTACTTTTCGACATTTTTATTTTCGACCAAATTCAAGATAATCAAAGTGGTGGTTTTTCTGTCTCAAAAAAATATCACCAAGTGCTTTTTGGTTTTACAGAAAATCTTCTTGTTCTTCTCTTGATTTCATAAAAGAAAACTACTGGTGAACTACTCTTTTTTATGCGGAGATCATCTAGTTTCGAAAATATTGATTTGTTAGCCTTGTTTAACAATGAGAGCTTTCTACTGCCACGAATATGTTCAATCTCTTTCACGAACACTACGGAATTATCATTGTTAGAGAAATCTTTTTGCGAAAGAAATTAAAAGATGTGCCAAAACAAATATCCATATCTCCTTGAACTTCACTTTATACTAGAGTAATAATTTTACTGATTGCTCCTTCTATCGGAGACATCTCTTCTGGGAAGAGTAGAAATCGTTCAATGTTTTCTAAAGGAAAAATGTTGTCAGATATTAATTTCTGCTTGTATTTTTCTAGGGTAAACGACTTCTGCTAGCATGGGAACAGTTTCACAATTTTTGGGGATATGATCCAGTTCTTAATTCGATTAAGACTGATACTGTTTCGTTGCTCAATACTGAACACAATAGATGAGAATTCATTTGTAGATTGCCATGCAAAGGCAGATTCTAATCCGATTCAAATTTATGCTGATCCACATCAGACCCAAAACCGTTGTGTCTATCATCAAAATTTTTTTATTAATGTTTATTGGAAACTGGTTAGGGTCCCTTTGGAGGAATAATACGCACAACTCGAGTTCATTAACACTTCAATCACAAATTCAGACAAGAAACGCTGCTGGATCTCCTAGGTTGCATTTAAAAGTCAATAAAAACGTAAATGACTGTCAATCATGGTGTGAAAGTTCACTTGCAGAATCTATTACTGCCTTTCCCATCGAAGGATCGATCAAAAAAGAATGGAACAACGAAATTGTTAATCTGATACACATTGGTTTTATTACAGATGGTAACAATGTACAAGAAATAAACACAGCTCTCAAAACACTTTTTCTTCACCGACAATCTTTAGACTTCCTTAAATTTCATATTCTCGCTCCACAGTCACATTGGTCTCTGATTAATGAGACACTTGAAGTATGGTACAAGATGGATAATGGTTTGGTAAACTCATTTGACCATACTCTATACGATTCAGCAGAATGTACAGGCATAGCAGATGTTTTTCAGTCCTATTTTGATAGTGTGTATCGCACTGCATTTTGTAAATTAGTTTTTCCCTATTTACTTGATCCATTTCACGTACCTTATCTACTTTTGCTTGATTTTGACATTGTTATTCTAAGCAATCGCTTTACAAGTGACTGTTGGTTGCAAACTATCAAGACACTTGAACAACATTCTTCGGCAATTTTTACGTTAGCTCATCAGGGCAGCCCGATTACAAAACGACTTCCATTTCCAATGCCTTATTTACAAGAGCACAGGGCTCACTTTCATTTTAACAATGGTGTCATCCTCTTTCATATATCTCGCATTCACGGACTTGATCGACTGACACAAGATGATACTCCACTTTCAGCCGCATATCCAGTAGCAAGTGGTCCTAGACGATGGCTGCGCGATTTTCAGCAGGTAGCACTAGGATATCTTGAGAGTCGTCAGGCAAAACACTCATTGACTCAAGTTCTTTGGAATGTTTACATCGCTCATCGGTCTCACAGTTTCGTTCGTTTAAACCAGGCCTGCAATTTCCAACCATGTGCACAGCAGACTTATGTTCATATGTGGGATGATTATTCTTTGTTTCCGAATATCATTATAAGTCATCTATGGAGAGTATGCAAGAAAAGTCATATCAATAACAGTAACTATTTTACTACTTACTATCAAGCATTATCTTACCTTCCAATTAGCTATGTAAATCGAATAAACCCTACCAGATTGATTAAAAACGAATACTAGCGTAACTCAAACTCTTTGATAAATCTTCTTGCAAGATCTGTGCAGAAAGCACGGAAGTGATCATGCAATGAATTCGAATATGTTACACAAATATCTGTTTAAGAGCTTGGGATAATCCTCTACGAGGCATTGTACGTGAGACATGACCACTTTAAGCATAACCTTGTTCAATCAATATCACCAATTTGGGTGATATTTTTATAGTAGGTAGACTTGGTAAACTTAGGAAGAAAATTCAAAATCGTAGCTCCAACGAATGAACTGTTCCCAACACATAGTGTCTGAAAGTATTGGTACTCAGCCAGAATTTCAAAATTTTTTAACAGTAATACATTTCAATAAATTTTCATTTTCTAACGAACAATAGAAGTTACCGACGAGATTTTTTACCATAGATACTATTGACTAAGGGCTATCTTTCGAGAGTAAAAAATTACCGCATCCTAGAATAATTTTTGCTTGGCATCATATACCATCTTCAGAAAACACTCACGCAGATAAGGTAAGTTGGTCGGATCAGCACGGCAAAATAACTTGAGAATAATTTCATTCGAAAGAGCACATCAAAACTGTATCAGACGATGTTTTCAAAAATTTGTAGTATTGAATTTTAGTATAGGAACTATTTTCAATAATAGTTCATTATTTTTATCAAAAAACGCTTATTTGAAAAAATAGTTATTATCGATACTCGTCATTGAAAAAATAATGATCTATTCTAATAGTGTGACGCTCTTGATTGACCTAATTGTGTGTTATTAAACAAAGAATCTTTATTTCTCGTCGCAACATCAGAACACCTATTTTTCTCTAACCATATCATTATTGTTATATTTTTCGAGTTGCATCAATCTACCTTTTCTTATATGCCCACTGTCTTCCTCTAGATACTTTTTTTCACTTGATTCTTTTTCTTCCGGTTGTATATAAAAAGCCTATGTCTTCAATGTATTCGACACGATTGGTGATATAAATAAAGGAGGATAAAACATAAGTCTAACGAAAATAATACTGTTTGTAATTAGAAATTGTTACAACTTTCTAATAAATTTTCTCTCGATCAAATCATCTCACTCCACATTGAACCTCTTGACATTTCAATCGGCACATTTGTCAATCTTATATCGATCTTCATCGTCTATAGAAATGAACGGGAGGACAAATGACTAATTATAATCAATGAGATCAGAAAAAAGTTTAATAAATACTGTGGAGACTAGAAATCTAATTGATAAATTTTACCTACTACATACAAGTTTAATAGTGTTCAAAATAATGAAGAATCTTCGAAAAAAAATACTTTGTTCAATTGTGATAATCATAAGGTCAGATTTGGAAACCTCTAACAATACACTGGCAGATATTTTGGTTCTCACAAGCTCAAAAAAACTGAAAATGCCAAAGCAGATAGCACAAAAAATTCTTCTAATAAAACTTGTCAAAATTCGAGCGAAAATAAAACATTTGCTGAGATATACTATGTAATGTTATGTAATGCATAACCGGATAAAGTATCTTATTACATTTTTCATTGTTGCATTTATTTAGATTTTTAAACTGTTTCAACCGAGAAAAGTTTACATTGTTTCCTCGCCCGCAGGAAGGGTCATATGAAATAAAATGTATTTCTGTGTTTGTTTGTAGCCACATATAGGATCTTTTGTATATAATCGCGAGGCTCTTCCACAAGTTTGACTAACAGTAAACGCGACGTATACACCTGTGGCTGTGATTGGTTTTTCATCGAAAATTTTGAATGCTGTTTACCTGTCGTTAAGAAAAGTAGTTTTTCTGGATAATAATAATGTGAATTTAAGTAAGAGTTAGGTAGCAAAAGTTAAATAATTTAATATACAAGCTTGTTTCCAGTGATGTATCAAGTGAGCGTACACCCTAGGTTTTTAGAACATCGGATACAGTTTATCGGATAAAGTATCTTACTTGATTGTACCTCAAGCCAGAATATGAGGTAGCTGCTAGGTCATCAGTTTGTTCAGGTTGGATTTTTAGCCAATCCCATATTATTTCACTTATAATTTTCATCCAATCATAGTTTTTATGATTTATGATTGACAATGAGCGAGGAACGTAGGCTTTCTAGATATCCTTATCGGTGTTCGTTTTTACCTGATTGAGGTTTAGGAAATAGTTCGTTTTCGGCACTTATCTTATATATGTTTTGACGCAGCATATTGTGTCTGTAGATAGTTTCACTCGAATCCTAATATTTTCAGTGTCCAGTGGAAACTCCTGTCATTAATAACCCAGTAATTTTGCAGAAGAGGACAAGCTGTTACTTGAACAGTGTCTAAATATAAGTGGATGACTTTTCCAAGAGGTAGACTCGCATTTGATCGATTCAAGGAAAAAACGTTTTAGAGCACTCTAATATATATAGATACACTCTGTAACGACTGAATCTTGATGGTGTAGATGTGGGTGTTCATCTTCTCTTCATCTATATCCCATACCCACACCCAAACAGCAGATGTTGGTTATGTTCGAGTTGCCACATAAATAAATGGGCGATTAACAGCTTTAGTCATTGGTTCACTCATTCATGACCGATTTGGACTATATAGAAACAAACAAACACTTCTTCTCGGTGTCGTCGCCGGATGATAGAATATAGGACATATAAATAGTTGATAAAGTTTGACCAACGCAACACAAATGAACATAAAACATTCATGTGTTCAACTAATGGATATGCCTGATGAGATACTTCTGTTCATTTTAACCAAATTTACCAATATTGAGGTCATTTATTCCCTAATAGGCGTTAATGTAGAACTTCATAAAATTGCAAATGATCCTGTCTTTACGAATCATTTAACATTAATGAAACGTTCGTCGAATAGTGATATCTATCCATTGGCTAAATCAATCCTTGATCGCTTCTGTTTACAAATATTGCCTAAAATTCAACATAAAATCAAGTGGCTCAACCTTGAATCATTATCTATGAAACGTATTCTTCTAGCTGGCTACTATCCTAACTTACGTGGATATTTGGTCTTTTTATTGTTGAATCTGAAACAGTTGCACATGTGTTTGTTGGTAAGAATCTTAATTTTGATTGATTTAATCATTAAAATATATAAAGCACATGAAAATGAACATCTCTCATTCTTACTACAACTGAATAGTTCATTGTACAATGTTTATCGAAAACAATTTCAAGTTTATATAAAAACCTATTAATATAATGGTAGCATTAAGTCTTATGTCGAATGTAACTTACTCTCAAACTCCGATTTGGAAAGAAAACTGCAATTTTGTCTCTTTTATTACTTTTATCTATTTAGAGGAAGGTCATTTCGGGCACATTGTAAAAAATCGTATTTCGACACTGATCATCACATTGTCTGCCAATGAGAAAGAATTATTCAGAACGGATAGAATGAAGACAATTTATACTCGTGTCTTTACTATATTCAGCAATTTAATCTGTTTAAAGTTTTACCCATATTCTGATATTTACATTAACTTCGTTGAAAGATTGTCATTTAATCATCCAAGAGAATATGTATTATCATTTTCTTCTTCAACTTTGATGAAATTATATATCAATGTTGAAACGTTCAATGACTGTCTTTATCTTCTCGATGGTCGTTTCAAACAACTTCATACATTCTATGTCAATGTTTTTATCTCTACTCCTCCATTGCCAACAATTCCTAACAAATGGGTTATTTTGTTTAAAAGAATCACTAAAATTCTTTTATTTTTCTAGACAGAATTAATAAATTTAAAATGTTTTTCATTAACTTGTGATATAGGCATAGGCTTTTACGAAGAATCGCTTGTGTCTCTCCTACATCGAATGTCGAATCTAGAAGAACTTTCCTTGTATACCTCGATATGTCCTTGTAGCCATGGAAAAACATTTATTGATGGAAATAATTTGAAGAAGGATATTATTTGTCATATGTCAAAGTTAAAGAAGTTCATATTTAGTATCCATTCAAATATATTGATTGATTATTCGATTTCTTTACCATCAAATGAAGACATTCAACGTANATATTTATCGGAATATAAACCAGCAAACGACGTAACATCCATTTCAATAGCAATTCCCATGGTGAGCGACATGTGCTATATAATACCATGGAAAGCCATGAAAAAAATTCCTCAATGCAACTTACAAACAAGACAAGACAAAAATGAACGTGGAACAAACACAAACGTTATACAACAGCAGGAAAGAAAAAATCATACAATACACCCACGAAATAAACGATTCATCATGGACATTATTTCAATTGCCATTGGAACAGCTTCGACGGCATTATCAGCCGCCAACATAATACAAATGAATAACCTACAGAAGGAAGTAAAAGCATACAGAACATCGATCCGCACATTACAAAACTCAATGAACGACCACAACATTCAACTCTTTCAACTGACCAAAGGGCAAGTTAAAATTATAGAAGAACTTCATCACACACAGATCGCCCTGAACAACACCATTGTTTTGGTAAATGAACATTCAAATGTACTGCAACAACATCAAATAGCGATTCAAACAATGATGTCAATGATGAGGCTCCTCAGAAAGGAGTTAACAGCTGTGACTCACGCAGTGGAAACTCACTTCATCCACGAGACCATCGAAGACATCTTCGCTAATAAACTTAATCTAAGATTTATACATCACTACGACTTACCACGAGTTATACAAATCATTACAGAACAAATCCATATAAACATGGCGGAAACGGACGATACACTTCCAATATTCGAATTGATTAATCGATTATTAATACAACAACGAATTGAATTCATTCCAAGCAACATCAATGAATCAACAGAACGAAGTGTGATCGGTCACCTGTTATTTACATCTTTTTTTGCATCATCAAACAAGAACCAACAATCATTCTCAACATACGAACTCATCCCAATACCTTTTAACCAAGGAAACCAGAGATTAAAAACTTGCACAAATGCCACATACTGTTAGCATCTCAACCAGAACATTAGAACTAATTAAATGGACGAAAGAAGAAAGCAGTTCATGTCAATTTAAATTGCTATCGTCCTGCCGTGAAACTCCAGCAGTCCAAAAGAAGTGGCAGAAGACATGCTTATTCGAGATAATTACAGACTCAAACTTGACGTTATGTCGCATCGAACTCGAACCTGAACCAATATTTANAACCAATTAAGTTCATGTAATGCTGTAACTTCAATTTCAGCAAAACGATTATCCCATTCACCAAATATAACTTTTTTAAATAGATCTGATATTTCTGTAATGTTCTTATTTTGAATATGAGATTCTTGCAATAATAATGCTAGATCTCGATATGATTGTGGTTCATCCGATCTCAAATTGGCGGTATGTCGAAAAATATTCTCGGCTAAATTGAAAAGACCAAGTTCAACAAGTTTATAAGCAACAGTTCGTAATAATTGCGGTGATTCCAATTCTAGCTCTAATACGTTTGTTAAAATACGTAAACCCAAAACTTTATATTGGTTTGTACTGGAACTACTATCATTACTGTTGCTGTCAGTTTTTTTTGAAAATAATTGAATATCAAAAATTGAAATTGAATGATGTTGGTTAAATTTATCAATTAATGATGGCTGTGGTATTAAAGAACTAGCTTGTAAGAAAAAATAGGATGCTACATCAAAATAAAATGAAGGTGATTTAGAATATGATTGACGTTCATTTAAATAAATCTGATAAGCTGTTTGTAAGTTACTGCTTGACTTAATTTTTTCCATGTATGGTGTGGTTGGATCCCAATTTTGAACAGTAATTGTATGAGTACTACTAATAGTAGTATTATTATGATCACTCGTCGTAGATATATCATTGCGATAATGTTGAACTTGATTGTATGATCTTGACTGACTAGCACGAGAGTACCTTTCAGGAGTACATTCGTTCATATCGTCATCATTTGAAGACATTGCTGCATAGTTTCTAGATCGAGCCGAGTGTGATTTACACAGATATTGAGAATTCATGTGTACCAATGATGCATATTCCATGGATTCCTCCATTGCGTCTCGACTTTCTCCAAAATGTATGCATCTCCTAGAGTTTGAAGAAGCTTGCATTCGTCGTCGTGTGCTACGATCTTCCATATCATATCGAGTAGATTTTTTCTTTTTGAACGCATTGCTACGGTTTTGGTCGGTTATCGTTTTATCATACCATGTGCAACGTGCTTGCCATAAACTTAAGACAGCTGTCATTTTTTCTTGACTTTTCGTGGATTCTTCTTGGTTTTTATTCTGTTGATATTTCATATAATCATTGTATAATGTTGTACGTGATGGGTGTGGACATATTTTATGCTCAATATGTTGTTGTAATGTTTCTAGGACAAGTATGGATGTAAAATTATTCACAATTGAATATTTCATACCAATATCTAAAATACGCTTTTTATTTTTTTCTGGAAATGCAGTTAATTCAGTTAACATTTGTTTCGCATATAAACGACGTAATAATCCATAGTTTTCAGGTGTTGAATCTGCTCTATCTATTATCAATTCTTGACGATGTATTTGATTTGAGATAGAAAAATTGATAGCAATCTTAGCTGAAGCTGTTGATGACATTTTTCCGACGAGTATAAATCTTTCTGCATTTGGTATTAACACAATTGAATGACTCGGATAAATATCATGAACATTTGCATTAGTGATGATATCCGTACTTATATATCGTGCTTGTGACTTATCAACCCATTGAACGATATGGTTTGCACTATTTTGATCCAAGATTTTGTCACGCGAAATATAACCGTCACCGCTGACATTAGTTAAATAATTAATCAATGAAAAATTTGTTGGTTCATGTGTCGAATTAGCATTAAATATCCAAAGTGGTTTTGTCGTTAATTGATTCAACTGTGTCGAATCATCACTACCAATAGTCGAAAGACAATCACTAAATAGAAAATAGTGTGTTATATTTGGAATAATCGTTGAAATTGTAGCTAGTTGTAATAGATTTGTTGCACCGTCATATGATAGATCGGTTAAAAATTGACTAAGTTTTGACCAATAATCTTTATTATGTAGTGAAAATGTGTTCAATTCTTCAAATACATTTCGAAATACAATTACAGTTATGTTCACATTGATACCATTGGATTACCAAATGTTTAATATATTCTTGAGAATATTTATTTCATGATTACGATTTTCAACATTGGCTCGACTTAAACTTGCATCCCATAGTAGACAAATGGACATTGCTTTTTCATTATTATCTATCATTGTATTGTATTGGTGGAATGGTGGCATATAGCAAAGAGCAAAATAGGCTTGATTACGATCATCAGAATCAATTTCTACACTGTAAATGGCTTGTTCTGGTGCTAAATTTCTTAACATGTATGTCATAGACTGTTCACCTTTCAATGGTTTAACATTGACTAGATGAAGTTCAGAACAATATTTTCCCTGTGAATTGACAAAAGGCTGTTGAAATTTAACATCTGAAAGAAATTGTGGTTGAGAATGATTTGAAGTGTGTGTACAAATTAATGAAATATCTAAATTGTCGAGAGTTGTAGTAAAGTAGATTGGAATATTGAATAGAAAATTATCATTTTCAACTTTTGCTTGATCTTGATAAATGACACGTACTATTCGTATACCTCCAGCTTGTATCGAATAAACTCTTGTACGAAATAGATTTCCTTGAACCATTTCGACTAGTCCAGGATCAACACCTTTTCGAACTTCTTTTTCGAATGTAATACGAGCTTTTTCTTTTTCAACAACAACCGTCAACAATTACACCATCAACATCAAGGCCTACGATAGAAAATATCAAATTTTTATTAATGTTCAATTATAAAACTGAAATTCTTATCGTTTACTCTTGTATATCATAATTTCATTCCCGTCATGCTATCTATTTAACTCACCGAATCCGCAAATTGTAGCTTTTTCAGCTAGTGTAAATTCCAAAGCTCCTTCTAATACTCGATTTTGATCATTTTTAAATACCATTGTTGTTGCTACTTGATGTATGAGCGGAAATGTTGCATTCACTTGTTGTTCGACATGCAATTTAATCAATTTCAATGGTGTAGAAGCAGCATCACCAAATTTCGTTTGACGACCAAAATACATTGGAAACGATGAACGACTATTATTATCATTGAAGTGTAAGGCCATAATGGATACTAGACGTTGTTTTAAGGTATCATAATAAATTTAATGATCTACTAGACAGAAAATGAGAAGCAACAATGTTTGACATGAATAATTGAAACAAAGAAGAATTAATAAAAAGAATCTTCTATTTTGAAAAAATAAGAAGGTAAACAAACAATTGTTTGATTTTTGTCTATGCAAAAAATTCACTTTAAACTGTGACTGATCACAATTTGAAAAGTCACATTTCTGATCAGCTAATGTTAACCATACGGAGCAGGCCATTCATTAGGCATTTTGTAAATCGTTCATAATTATGGTTATCTATGTTGTCATTTTAGACGGTTTGGAACAACCTCAAAAATGGTCAGACTTTTGCAACGTCTTCAAACTGTGATTCTCAACCATTTTTGAAAACAAATCCTTTCATTTTTCAAGAATTAATTATTCTAACTATAAGTTTTTGATATTTATTCAACTGATTAACTAGTTGAAATAGCGATTACAACTTCATTTTGAGCACCATGGGAGGACATCGCGGTCAAAGTTTATGATACTTTCTATTATGCACATTTGTTTTGCTTTTCGTATGATTCGAACTCTTTATCTTATGAACGAAACTCAGTAATTCTACTGGACCGTAACATGATGTTTCATCAAGATATTTCCATCAAATGGAACCGTATTCGGAAGTAATTAGTTCAATGAGAATAGGATACAGCTAATACAACGCGACTACTCACGTTATTGTGAAACGAAGCAGTCACAGAGGTTATCACAACTTGAGAATCTACATGTACAGCTCAACTAAAATAAATCTGATTTTTATTAGTTTTATATATCTCGTCTCAGGCACTTGAAGAAGCAAAAATTTATATTTCTTTCTGTTTAAATGATGCTTTAAATAGTTACTGATAGCAATCTTAACATCATGATTCGATCTAATAAGACTATCACATTTTATTTGCATGATATAAATTCATTATCGGAACAACTACAGTTACTTATTAAATCGAAAAGTCAAGTCGTTGTTTTAATCAGAAAGCTTTGTGTTAAAACTATGCAATTTTATCGAAATAAGACACCACGTTTTTCAAAACCAAAGTGCCAGATTTTGGCAAAGTGTGTTGTCAAAAAAATGTAAGTTTTGATTTTGATTAGGATTAATTGACTAATTGTAACGTTTCACGGTATAGAGAGGTCTCAGTTTACCAAAACGATTTTATTGTATACAAAACTGTGAAACGTCGTGAGTTTAAATCTTGTGTCTCATGTATCTACTACTTAGGGCATACTAAAAGTGGTGTCATCATTATCTTATTTCCATATAGAAAGCTTGAAGAAAATTTCTTTTTTAATGTAGTGATGGAGAAAACGACTCTCTATTTTCCTATCCTATTTGATCACTCTTGAACTAACATCATAATAATAAAATTTTGATAAGAGCTGTTTTTCTGTAAAATGTGGCGGTTGTGGTAATGCTATTTGGAAAAAAGGCAGAGGGAGTATTTTTTGAATAAATTTTCATAGAAACGAGATAGAAAAATCCAATTTTCACTGTTCGACAGAAAAGATGAAGATGAATTGAATTGTATATTATGAGTTTTCTAAATTTGTTGTCTGAAGTTTGTTTAGTCAATTTCCTACATGTCCGAAAAAAACTTTTTTTTTAATTAAAAAGCAAACAGCAGAAACAAACATGTCAACCGTACGCAGTTTTGAAGATGTTCTAGTGACGGTTTAAATGCACACCTCGCGAAATAGATTTATTTTCAAAGAGGTCGATTAAACACCTTTGAAAAGATCAGATGGAAAAAATCTAGAGCACATGATGCGATGCATCTTCATCTCTTCTTTCGAACAGTGAAAATCGCAGTTCTCTATCTCGCTCCTATGAAAATTTATTCAAAAAAATACTCACCCGGCCTTTTTTTTTCAAATAGCATTACTACAAGCGTCACATTTTACAGAATAATAGCTCTTATCAAAATATTATTATTATGATGTTAGTTCTAGAGTGATAAAATAGAACAGGAAAATAGACAGTCGTTTTCTCTATCAGTACATTAAAAAAGAAAATTTCTTCAAGCTTTCTGTATGGAAATAAGATAATGACGGCATTACTTTTGGTATCTTCTAAGTAATATTTCAAAATTCTGCTGATGTACAGATTACGAGTATATTAGGATCAGAGCTGCCACCAGGCCGGCCTGCCAGGCCATCGGAAAATATGAAAATCAAATCTGAGTTGATCCGTTTACATTATATTGAAGTAGAGTAAGTGACTAGCTCAGACCAGTAGTATTGACCCAATTCATCCTTTCTTTGTGTCAGAAATATATTTTATAATATGGGTTTTTACAGAAATTTGATGATAGATGCAAAGATTTCTCACACAAAGAAAGGATGAATTGGACCAATAATGCTGGTCTGAGTTAGTCTCCTATTTTACTTCAATATAATGTAAACAGATCAACTCAGATTTAAATTTCAAATTTTCTGATGGCCTGGCAGGCCGGCCTGGTGGCAGCTCTGGTCTGCATGAGATGAACAGAGTCCTTTTTATTGCTTGTTTCATTAAATTTTGTCCGACGGAAAGCAGCGTAGTTTATCTCATTATAGGGCTAGACTGTACTCATAAACTCCTCAGTACCAATTTATCTCATGCAAATGAAACTATGACAGAAAATAGAATAATATCGGCAAAATCTAATCAAATACTTTTGTATCCTATAAGACTTCTAGCTATTTTAGTTTAAAGTTTCGAATTCTAGTGTATGAATTCAAGAGTCATGATTAGTATGTCATATTTGTTCGCTACATATTATTCATTCTAAATTTTACTAAAAGCAAATTTCTGTTTTCTTCGTCTCTTTGAGAAAAAGAGTCAAGTCCACGATTTCAATGTGTTAAAGACAGGAGTGAAATTTTTCAAAAGTTATTTATTTGATTCTTTGACAAAACTAGACATTTGAAATACTATTCATATTATGTTCATTTTTAGCATTGTGTTTTTCGACCATGGATGAACATTTATGCATTGATGATGATCATGATGTGCCATCATTCACCTGTCTCATCTTGAATTTTCTGATATTTGCATATGCTCGATCTTCAACTCGACGCATTCAATCGCAATCTGTATCATCACAAGTGAACACTGGCAACGTTCAACAAACGAAAATTAGTCGTCGTGATTTGCATCTACTTCAGCAGATGATCTTCATGTTTTGCATATTCGCTGGTGGATGGACCTCAGTCTACTTGATTCTAGTTCTACGCGACTCAATCTTTATTTCGCCACTAATTTTGTCTATATTTTCGGCTTTTGTCACATTGTGCTTATTGGTGGATATTATCAATCTGTCTATGTACGATCGTAAACTGAGACAATCCTTAAGCGATAAAATTCGGCAATATATTTGAATTTGACAAAACAATTTTATTATAAATTAATCATAAAATATTAATAGACTCATTTACAAATCATCATTAACATATTCTGAATCATATATATTTGTACTATCTATTAGATGTATACAAATAAATAAATTGAGAGCTGAACAATATTCTCCAAAAGCATGAAATAGTTCCATTTCAAGCAGAAATAATTTTTTAAGAAACAACATCACTTATATAAAGTCATTCATCTGTTTCTATCCTCATAACCAGAAGTAAACATATTCTAGTCGAGTATTAAATTGCAATTCAGTTTTAATCGATGTTACCAATAATCAATCAACAGCTAGATCATCTGAATCTTAATTTATTTCTATTACAATTAATATCAATAGCCTGTAGGTGTGAATAGTGATGTGAAGAGAAAACCTGCACCAACATTCACACACCTACCGGGTTGTCCACGGTACGGCCACTAAGTATGACAATCACAGTAAGAAAGCGAGAATAAAAATTTTGCTGCTCACATACTAGAAAATTATGTTCAAACCCTTTTCGTTTGATTTTTTTCTGAAGAAGAATCATGAGAACGTGTCTGTTTTTGATACAACTGACATTCTTATTTTATTAATGCATTGTTATTATATATCAACTAACGAGGGAAGTACCCAAACTGTTTAAAAGCTTTTGAGTTCGAACTTTGTGCATAATGTAGACCCCAATGAGATATAGAAAATCTCAAAAGGACAAGTGCCCATAGGCTTTCTACGCAAAGTTATAGATGTTTTACTGAAATTTTAGCCTATAGTACTGTATGCACTAAAGAATCGAATGACGATGTTTCTAGCTGAAATTTTGCTCACAGATAGGCCTACTAGTAAATAGAATGTCCTGAAAATTTCAGCTCAAAAGAACGTTCCTTTCTCGAGATATTGAAACCCCCGAAAAAACATGAGGTTCTCGAATCTTTCGTGAAATATAACAAATTTTAGGAATTCGATATCTCGTGAAGAAAGCATTCTTTTGAGCTGAAATTTTCAGAACATTCTATTTACTTATAGACCTATCTGTAGGCAAAATTTCAGCTCGAAATATCGTCATTCGATTCTTTAGTGCACATAGTACGATAAGTTAAAATTTCAGTAAAACGCCTATACCTTTGCAGGAAAGACCTATGTGCACTTGTCCTTTTGGGTTTTTTTATATCTCATTGGGGTCTACATTATGCACAAAGTCCGAACTCATAAGCTTTTGAACAGTTCGGGTGCTTCCCTCGTAAGTAGGTCATTGAGTAAGTATCATCATGAATAGATGAAATAAAAGATTAAATTAAAAAATAGATAATAAAGAAATTATTATTGATGAACAATCGAAGATTATTGGTCATTATGATATCATTAATTAATACAATTAATTAGTTTCCTAAAAAGCTTCGATTAAAATAAAGAAACGAGCTTTTATGAAATAAAAATTCTATTTCTTATTTAAAACATGGTACATAATAGGACAATAAAGAATCTCTCTGGTATCTATAATAAATGTCATATAGATATAGATATACATTATCTGTTGAAGTCAGTATCTTTCTTGTTGTGTGTGCATTAGTTGGCAATTTTCATATTTTACGTAAATGATAATGCATATTCGTAAGTTAGACAAAATGTGTATACCGAAAAATCTCATATTTGTTTTTATTCCAGTGCTCATATTGTGCTTTTGTTTATCTGTCGTATCAAGCACAATTAGTCCTTGTGCAAAATGGAATACAACAGGGGCAACTATAGCTGGAACCGGTGAAGCCGGTAATTCTAGTTATCAGATTGATTCAGCCAAAGGAATTTTCATTCATAAAGAAAGAAATGAATTATATGTTGCTGATTTTAATAATAATCGTGTTCAAAGATTTTCACTAAGTGACCCATCAAGAATGGGTATTACGGTAGCATCTGGTATAAAAAATCCAATGAAAGTCTATGTTGATGATGATGTTAATGGACCAACTGTTTATGTTTCACTTCGATTTTTGAATCGTGTTGAAAAATGGATCAATGGAGCAACACAAGGTGTTCAAGTCGGTGATGAATGTCAATTATGTTGCGGTGTATCAGTTGACAAAGAGAAAAATGTTTATATGTCAGAATCCAATAGACATCGTGTTGTTCAATGGTCACCTCGAACAAATATGACGACGCCTGTTGCTGGAAAGACAGATACTAATGGATCAACAAGTGATCGACTAGATCATCCTCAAGGAATTTATGTCACTAGAGATGGAAGTATAATTTATGTAGCTGATATGTGGAATAGTCGAATTCAAAATTGGACACAAGGTTCACATGAAGGAACTACAGTAGCTGGATCCAGTCAAGGTACTCAAGGTCATGATCCTGGAACTTTAAATTTTCCAAATGATGTTATTGTTGACGAAGAAACTAATGTTGTTTATGTTATTGATACATCAAATCATCGAGTTCAACGATGGAAACCATTTGCAACCGAAGGTGATACTATAGTTGGTGACAGGGGTATGTTTTTTATATTATCTATATTCACAATAACGATTGACTAGTATTAAAATTTATCTTGTACTGTTTTTTTTCTAATGAAAGGTGCCGGTAATGCAACTAATCAATTACAGAAACCAGCTGGTTTAGCATTTGATATGAAAGGAAATCTTTATGTAATGGATATGGATAATCAGCGCGTACAAATGTTTGAATTAATTAATAATCGACCTTGTCTTCTGAAATCAACAGGTAATTATGAAATGTCTTATTCTTTAACACTATATTTCATTTTTATTCATCATTTTAGCAAATTCATCGATGCTCGGGTTAGTTGGATAAAAAAGTTTTCTTTACTATTTTATCAATATTATAGATCCATCATAATTACAATTATTCTTTCGACCCTATCATTCATTTCAATGATTCTTATTTAATTCTATTACATGGCTAATACATAAAGACATTTTATAAGGTTTTTTTTCTCACACAAAAATAAAAAGATGTAATCGACCTTTAGAAAATCTCTCAATTCTTCTCGCGATAATTATTTCTTCTAAAACTCGAACTGAGAAGTAATACACAAATTCATTTATATGGCTACAAACATAATCCGATAAGATATTGATATATTTACATCTGCATATATAATTTAAAATAAATATTTATTCTTTTGATTGAAATATATTATGTTTCCTAAATTTAATGACTATCCATTCGTATAATTCAATGTACTAAAGGATTAAAAGTCATGTAATAATTTCTCTGCTTAATATTGATATTCGTGGATCACGTAAACTACATAAGCATATTAATCTTTACAAACTATGTAATACTGATAATATAAATGAGCTCATCGATATTTTGAATGAACTTAAAAGAACTATTCATATGCACGAAACTTTATGGAATAAGTGTGTCTCCAAAAATCTTGAGAATTTCTTTGAATTCTTTTTCGCGCCTACGTGAACCACTTAATATTTCGAAATTACTAAACGAAAAAAGTATTATTACCAGGACAGTAATTGATATATAAACATATTCAAAATATATAATCCACTAGAACAATGTAATACTCTTGATTGGACCGAACTGTGTCGTATTGAAATTTCTTCAACACTAGAAGAGAATTCTGAAAAGAATGAGTGATGTACATGTTCAAACTTTTTGTGATGAAGACTATGATCACGATTTATTCTGGTCATAACCGTACATTTTTGGAGCATTTCGTTTTGTCTATTTGTAATGCGCCATTGTGTACATGACAGACGAAACTTTTATTTGCCAGATACGTGACTGCGTCCCAATAATTGTATAAACTATTATTCTTACTTGCACAGTTATAGTCTGATAATTTTGTAATAAAATAACTTATATTAAAGAAGAATAGGTTTGAATTCTAAATATACTTAAATGCTACACAGACATGTTGCTATATCAATGAACAAATACATTGGTGTCTTGTAATAAAAAACTAAATAAATAGTATCTGATATAGAATAGAGAGAGAGAGAGAAATACGAAGGAAAGAAGTGATATCATTATCAGCAAATGTGGCAAATATTAATAAAAAGATGAAAATTCGCTTTCGTTGTATCACTTATCAGCTATAAATTTTGACAGTCGTTCAATCCCCCATTGATTTTATTTGCCAACATAAATTACTGAAAGATTATTCCTTTTATTGTTCTATACACAAATTACTTTATGAAATTTTACTTCAGATCTATGATTCTGAATGTATTATTAGATTTTAATAACTAATGAAATTGCCAATTATGTAACAGAACAATCGCATAGCTATGATGAAGAAAACACAACAGAATGAGTAACTGACTTACTCCATTGACCCATCAGAGTTTATAACAATGTTGGTACTGTACAACAAGCTTCTGGCAATAAAATTTTGCAAAGGTATCAAGCGACGATTTCAAAACCATGATAACATCGATCATAAAATCATGGATGCAAATCAATTTAATACTTAGTCTGCTGAGATGTTTATATTGTTGCACTTAAAAAAAACAGTTAATCAAAATTTCCACACAAATTAAACAACATTTTAATTTCGTTTCTTCTTATCTCCAATGCTACATTAGTCAAACCTTAATA
This sequence comes from Rotaria sp. Silwood2, assembly GCA_905329745.1. Taxonomy (NCBI): domain Eukaryota; kingdom Metazoa; phylum Rotifera; class Eurotatoria; order Philodinida; family Philodinidae; genus Rotaria; species Rotaria sp. Silwood2. The sequence continues at coordinate 110,252 of CAJNSZ010000209.1, forward strand.
ACATGAATAGTGTAGAACTCAAGACGATAGTGAACTCTGTTGACAAAATATACAAATGGATAAGCACGAAAAGAATGAGAAAAAGTATGTATGTGGAAATACAATTGATTAAAATTTGCGTCGATACCCATCGAGCTATTCCGTGATTGAGAATTTTTGTAAAGATCAATATTGATTTTTTCTTGTAAATGCTCTGTTAGAGAACGAAAAGATATATTTTTCTTTTTCTGATATAATTTATGATAATATTTTTTTTTACACTATGAAGATGATATATGACTCGCATATCTTCTATATTTGATCTTAATCGTATATTTCAAGTAACATCAATGCTTACTTTCAAACACTTTTTCACTTCACACGCATCCACAATGGCAACAGATAAACAAGGAAAAATTGTTATTAATTTAGCTGGTGATGTTATGATCGGTAAGATCTTGAAAATCGAAATTGAATATTTTAAACAATTTTTTTTTGGCTTCTCTATTAATTCTATTCAAGGTCGTTTAATTGATCAACTACTTCCGACTTCTGTTTATAATCCTGAAGAAGCATCTATCATCCGTCAATTTCGATTATCTCAAAGTTCACATTGTCCTTATTTACAAGAAGGTAGATATAATTATGCAACTGTTTGGGGAAATACGATTCCATTGTGGAAAACGGTAAAATATATCTTAATAGTATTTTCAAAAAGAAAATAATCATCATTTCATAGGGAAATTTGAATATTATTAATTTGGAAACATCTATGACTACTCATGATAAACTTTGGCCTGGTAAAGTTTTCAAGTATGTTACGAATATTATTTGTGTAATATTATAATCTGAAAGTTTTTTTTGTTCTTTTTAGTTATCGTACTCATCCTGCAAATATAGCTTGCTTAACAGCGGCAAATATTCATCATGTTTCTCTTGCTAATAATCATACTTTAGATTTTGGAGTAAAAGGACTTGAAGAAACATGTGAAAGTTTAGATAGATCTGGTATATCATATGTTGGTGAGTCTCTTTTATTACTCATATTTAGACATTTTTCTTGTTGTTCATAAATAGGTGCTGGTAAAACACGTGAGCATGCTCTTGGTCCAGTTTTTATTGATGTTCCTATAACATTTTCACCGATTGTTGAAAAGATACAACCTGTATTGATCAAGCCGGCAGCGCCCAGTTCTTCTTCTACATCACTTAGAATTGGTTTACTTTCAGCATCTGATCATCCATCAGATTGGTCTTCCATTCCTTCATTTCATCTTCTTGCTTGTTATGATCTTCCATTACTGTATGCTCAACTTGAACCTCTTATTAGTAATGCTCGTTTGAATTCTGATTTCGTTATTTTTTCTGTTCATTGGGGTCCAAATTATCAATGGATACCAGATAAGAAAATTCAAGAACTTGCTCGATGGATGATTCATCAAGGAGTTGATCTTATACATGGACATTCAAGTCATCATATACAAGGTATAGAAATTGTTCAACGTACAAATGGAACTCATGGTTTAATATTATATGGTTGTGGTGATTTTCTTGATGATTATGCAATTGATCAACAATATCGAAATGATCTTGGTGCACTCTTTCAATTACATCTATCAATATCACCTTTACCTTCACAAGATGGAAAGTTAAAATCAATCCGTCTTCAATCACTTTCTATTTTTCCTACACGATGTTCTAATTTTCAAGTTAATCGATTAAGTTTGCAAGATGTCGATTGGACATGGATAAAAGAAAAACTCGCTCAATTAAGTAATGTTGATAGAAGAATATGGACACTTGGTCAAAATGACGACATACAAATTGATATTGATACATAAAAACAAAGCTGATTAATCTTTCTAAGTGAAATAAAGTTGTTTTTTGTTAATTGTTTTATATAAAGCTTTTTTTTTATAATGTAAAGATAAAAATCTAATAATTTTTTTTTCTAGTAGCTACTCACGCATAAGAATTGTTCTTGAGTTATTATGCAAAATATCATATGTTTTCTTTTTGTAGAATTTTAAGATTTTTTTACGTATTAAAGTAATACACTTTTCTTTTTGGAAAACTATTCAACATAAAATATCCGAATATAGTTAATTTTTATTCAAATTAGATTTAAGCTAAAAGTAATTGATATACGTATCGGACAAATTGATTCTTTTTGCATCAGTTTTAATGAAAATTCTAATAGAATGAACTAAAATATTTGTCGTGAGATCACTAAGCCGAAATCAATAGGTAGAGAATTTCTTTAAGGTTTTTTTATTCTATGATGATATCGTCAATTAATATATTTATTATTTAACATGCAGACATTTTTATTATATTATGTTTATGAAGAGTATTGAGATTCTGATGTGTTTTTAAAATTTATTGAATTTTTCTACAATTAATAATCTTAATGTGTGTATCATATGTAATGTTAAAAGAATGATTTCCTATTTTTACTACTATATTTCTTAGATTCATACAGGTTACATTTGTATCTGTAGCTCTTAATTATTTTGTTGAAAAACATACGAATAATAATTTATTTCATTCGATTGTAAAAGTAAATTATTTAAATTCCGAGAGTATTCCAGAAGTTCCTGGAGAAGTTTACATGACTTATTCATAAGCAGTTCAAGAAGTTTATATACATTTTAAAATGGTTTTATGGTATAATTACATATAATCAAACAATATGAATCATTAGTATTGACTGACTGATTGCAACGACGTAGCTTCCAACACACCAAAACGTCTAATGAAACCATAATATAGAAAAGGAACTGATAAAAAACTATCCATCAACAGAATAAAAAATAAGTTCAAGCAAAGATAAAATCACCAATAACATCACAGCTGATATCATAACTTACTTTGTAACAAAAATAAGAGATTTTAAAGTCAATCTAGACGATTTTTGTATTTTTTTCATATTATCACACATGGAGAGTCACATATTCGTTTATCCTTTACACAACTTGATATTATCAATTACATATTAGCCATCAACCAAATTTTTTTTGATTTCTTTTTTCTTCTAAAAAAAGCTCGTAGTATCTATAACATGCAAACGAATCTCTATTGACACATAGATATCAAATATTTACATGAATTCTTCAATATCAATTCATCAGACCTTTCATCATATCACTGTCTATTCAAACTTTCGATAGCACAAATTCAAGAGAGGACACACACTCTTCTATCAAACATAAACTGATACACAATTAATTTTCGTCTGACATTCAATGATCTCTTGACAATATTTTTTAATCTGTGAAGAGAAGATGCACGATACATGAGTGGACTCTCTCAATATGACGGAAAAACGCACACATGGACAGTAGAAGAGTCTTCCATTTAAATATTGGGTTACGAAGACAGAAATCTCAAGAAAATAAAGATACTTCAGTTTCATTGAGATTCGCTTTTTCGAAGACAAAAGAGTATGCGATTCAGCTGTCATAATCTGGCTTCGCTCTTGCTCAGATTCTTATCAGGTGGCTCGATGGTGTGAATATATCTGGTATGATTATGAAAAACCTCACGATCATTATTATATGACAAAGAACAAGGGACATTCTGGGACTATTTTGCCACAACTAGAAAACAAAACTAGCTTGATGTAAAACTTTTAGTAATTCTTGAACTCAAAGTTATTAGTTACTCCCATAAGTTTCATTTCGATCGGTCAAACGTCTGCCTTACTTTGGTACTATTCCAGATAGGCTTCTTCGTCGCCTTTCTGAGTGCGATCGAACGAAGAGAATTACTCGTTTTCAAAAGAAAATCTACACGGTTTTACAGTTTTAAAAAAATGGCATTTCTGATGATGGAAGTGACATTTTTCTAAAAAGTATTTCAAAATTTTCATATTTTGAAAGCCTTTAAATTTGCATGAAAGTCATGAAATCAAAATGATGCAGAAGTAAGAAAATTAATCGAAGAATTTCAATTTTTTTGAAATAATTCAATTCATGAATTTTTTTTATTGAAATTTCTAAAATTATCATTTAAATAAAAAAGTTTTTGACCTTGTGGTACTCTGGCAACTGCACCAATAACTTCTAGGTGAAATCACAATTGATTCTGGTATATCTTCACCTTCTTATCATTCATAGGTCACAGCGATATATTCCATACCTATGATCTTCACTATTAAACTCAGAATTAGAGCAATTTTTTTAACATAAATAGCATTTATCAAGAGCTGCAAACCTATTAAAACAAGTGTCTGCAAAAAATATATATTCTACTATATATTTGAGAATCTTATTCTATCATAGTGCATCTAAAAGATCTGATCAAGATATATTAATTAAAAATAAAACAGTAAGGTATTCAATTGTACGTATAGAAAAGAATTACTTTCAATGCAAGACCGTGTATTGTAAGTTAAAGAAATTGATCATATTCGGGTCAAACGAATGTTCTCAATATCAAACTACCTAATTTAATATATGAGTTGCTTATAGTATGCACGAATCAAAATATTCAAATTTCAAAGTATTCACAGTCTATGCCATGTGTCCATACTACAAAATTTCAGCATTATTTATTCATTTTTTTCATTATGGGTTTATAGCATTCACCAATTTATATAAGATAAAAAAATCGCAGATATTCATAAGCAATTTTACGCAAAAGTTCAAGATACCATTTTTGTTAAATATAAGGATAATGGATACAAAATTCTGACTGTTATAAAGTTGCTTTTGAATATATGTGATATACATAAATACCTTGATATTCAAATATCTCAACCCTTGCAATACTATGGACACAAAAGAAATAAAAATAATTTTTGTAATAATAATAAATATGCAGATATCTCTTGGAGTAAGAATAGTTTCTCTTATCCTATCTTTTTTCTATACTTGTCGATCATTATCAACGTGTTTAATATAGAAAAAAGTTTATTTCAATAAAAATATATGAATGAAAAAATTTAACTTGAGTAAACCAATTTTAATATTAATTAGTTTCATCATCAAGTATTAAATCTTTTGATATCAAATAAGTTATATCTTTTAAACATCGATCATCATATATAGATAGCCACTTATATATCATACGAAATTCAATTTAGTGAATAATATCACGCTAGAAAATCATTAACTTAATCATATGTTCTTTTATTTAGTGTGTCATTAATTATATATAAGCAAATAAAGTTGAAAGAAATTTCTCATGATCATAATCGACAATAATTTTAATGTTTGGATTTTCACTTATAATTGATCCCCATTCTTTTGTTTTTTCATCCATATATAATTGAACATCTTTCCATTGTCCAATTGAAAGATCAATTGCACAACAAGCTGTTAATGGATCATGAAAAGCTTTTTCATTTTTCCCTGGTTTTTTTAAATAAATTGACATAACATGATAGATTTCTTGTAATGATTGACTTTTATCTTTGATTTTTTCAAGTTGTTTATGAGTATCTTTTGTATAAAGAACACCATGACAAACATTTTTTGAAACAAAAAATTTTTCTTTGATACCATTATAATCCAAAACAATTTTAGCTGCTTTTATATCTGCTGCTAAATTGAATGTTGGACATGTTATTCTTCCATTGAATTTACTCAATCTTTTTTCTTCCGGTACAATATTATCACCAGCAAATCCACCTTGTGCAACTAAACGACCAAGTTTAAATTGTTCAGTTTGAATAGCTTTAGCAACATTTTTCAATGGTCCTCCACAAATTAATATAGTTTGTTCATCACAATGTGTAAGAAGAACATCACTACCATCAAGCGCTTCTCTTGATTCTTCTATAGACGCATTTTCATATATTTTAAGATGAAATTTTGATAAAGCAGGTTTAGCATTCACATTAAATACACCAAGAGGTAAATCACTTCGTCCGAAGCGATCAAGAACATAACGCAAAAACCCAATTTGATCAGGAGTACCCGGAACAACTGTAACAGCTTTTAGATGTACCATTGGATGTCCAAGAAGAAATAGAAGAGTAATAAAATCATCTGGATCACTTGTTTCCATATCAAATACAACTTGTAGACGACCATTTATTAAAAAATCATTGGAATGAGAAATTGTTGAATCAGAATTGCTGATTTTATCAACGGTTGCCATTTAATAGATACGCAATTAAAATACAATTATTAAAGTTCGATTGAATTGTATTAATAATTTTAAACAAATAATTTCATTTATGTTACGAAATTTTCAATGCTATAGCGACATAAACAGAGTCTAAATAATAGAAAATATTTCGTCACGATCAAATCTTTCTTTTCCTTACACGCTTGATTATTTTTTTTATTTAGTATTCTCTCGTTACATGTCATTTCTTCTGTTCTGTACATTATATGACTCATCTTGAACAAGAAAAGTTATGCAATAAAATCGGGTACTTCTACAGTGTTTTTTATGAAAACCAAATGAAGTTGTTTTATTAATAATATGAGCAATTGTTTCAATGAAACACAGTACATTGCTACCATATCCAACAAATAGCTCCATATAGTTTCTTGAACAAAGTAATGAAGAATTTAAAATATTTCTTTGATTGAAAAAAAATAATATTTCGTATCCATAAAAGATTTAACACATTCAACGCGATGCGATTTTCTTAGAAAATAGCTTAAATATCTTCATTTTATTGTGCATTCATCTTCTGATAAATGCAATTGTTGGACTTTTAAGTATGTGTTGTCAGTTGTTTTTCTTTTTCTTGTTTGTATCATTACATATGCGGTCCTCTTGCACATCAAACTGAATAACTACTCAAGTTTGTTTATTTTTCTTATATATATCGTGCAGTAGTAACAAGATAGTGAAAGGACGTTTCGACTTTTTTCTTTTGCATTCTTTTTGTCGCATTATCTTTAATTTTTTCCTTCCGGGTGTATAAAAGGGTGTGAATGTGGGGTGGCTATAATTGTAGATGAAGAATAGACTTTCATAGCCATACGAACATCCACATTATTCGAATTCACTAATTTTCGATGAAATCCAAAGATAACGAGAAACGCGTCCTACTGTCAAAAGAATCACTTACATCTCATCAGTTTTTGAAGGTGAGAATGACGATGAGAATGAGCGAGCTTCTATAACATTTTTACTGATTCATAATCAGTTTTATCTGATAGCTTTAATCTTAATTGATTCGATGTAATGAATGTCTAGAGCTGGAGCTGAACTGAAGTACAGAAACGTTGGAGGTAGCCATTTCTGTAGAGGTGTACACAATATTTCATTAAAATGCCTCAACTTTCATCGTTTGATTTTCGTAGCTCTCAGAAAACGGAAGTGCATCGATACAAAGAATATACAATGGAAGTCATTTACTGTGTTTTCTTTCATCAAGAGCTTTTTCAAAGTTATACTTCGATATATCTTCGCCAAAGTTTGTTGGTCAACGATTCGAACCTTATTTCTTTTCTTATATGAATACACATAAACTGTTTATGTCTTGTATTTATATGAGTAATCGAACAAAACTCAGTAAGCATAGAACTTGAAAACTTGGTTCAACTGAAAACAAAGTTTTACTTTGGATGCTCAACTACTTAAAGTCAGTTTCTACTTTTCCATTCATTCGACAAAATTCAAATCTTTCGTTTGTCTCATATTTTGAAAAGTTCTAACGTATTTTTAGCTCTTACACTTATGCCTAACTTATTAGCTAGGTCACAAACGTGTGAGTTTACACGAAGAAGTTACTTTCAAAATTTAACATATACGTAGATGTCAAATGTGCTTGTGAAGATTGCAAGAGTTCATTTTCTGTCGATGCTAGCTGTGAGGGTGACACTTCATCGAAGTCTCCAAATTCACATTGAACATTCAACTTTTGAAGGTTATTCATATTACTGATAAGACAATGTATACATGTTGGATCTTCTACATGAATAGACAGTATCTCACACTAGGTAACCAGTGGGAACTGAATCAGTTCAATACATTCTTCATTGTTGTAACATCGATTGAATGACAAGACACCTGGATGAAATCTTAACGTAGTTTTGAGTTCAAAAGGTAACAATGCGAAAGTCTAAGCGGACCAATGCCAACAAAACTGTAACAACGAGAAATGAGTTACTCGTCTAAGCAAGACTTGTAATTGGTGTGCATAATGTTCGTGGTGATCATCCAGTAATAATTTGAGGGATATCAGTTGATCTAGCTTAAGAATCATAGATCAAAATTGTTTGCTGAATGAAAGTCTTATGGAAAGTTTTCGAATGTTATTAAATTGTATTTGAGATACTGTCAGATACTGTAAAAAGTCAAGACAGTAGGCCAAAGTTCGTACGCTATCATATGACCCGTGATAATTAGTATGAGGCAAGTTGACTTCGACAGAATAGGAAAGTCAATATAAAACTTCCCAAATATATTGTAAAGTATATAGATACATTATTCCGCTCATAGATCTCTAACTATAATGGAACAAACCAATGGCGTTCATCCAGCTAAAATGACTTTCGAGACGAGCTCAGTAATTTGACAACTACCTCTTCTGATTCTCTACCCTTATACTGCAAATCTGTCAAAACCCATTTGAAATTGCAATAATTTTAGTTTCGGCAACAGATTATGAATAATTTCTTCGCAACGTTGTCCATTAAAATCAGTATATTCTACGAAATTGATAACTGCTTTCAATTCGTAGAGATTCAACGCCCGCAATAATACATTCACTATTGTCGAATGAGAACATTCAAATAGTTGTATTTTAGTTATCAATAGAATCGGCGATGAAGGTTCGAAAATTGAAAAAGAGTGACAAACCAACATAGAGAGGCAGCTAAGATTAGATGTGCTTCTGAAAAGATTAGCCATTTCCAATTTGTAAATACAAAGACCGAAGAAAAACAAATGTTTAATGTTTGAAGATTTCACTGTTGGTATAACAAAGTCAGGATCACCGCATTCATTGACGAGAAACTCATTAAATAACAATGTGTGAGATTAAACAAACTCCAAATATTGTGCATCAAAACGCGACTACCTGTCATGTTTGTTTAAGCCACAGTATTCGATATTAAAATGAGTGAGATTACATGAGTGAGATAATACCAACATGATGTATTCATTACTTGTTCAGTATCAAAACAAACCAATAAAACTGATTTCAATGAATGAATTGCTGAATTGTGCAATCATATAAATAGAATCTTTCTAGTTGTCCAGAAGTATTATTATGACCAAAGAGGTGAAGGGAAGTCACACAATCAAGCATAGATGGAAGATTTTGTGTGCAAATAGTGCCGAAATCATGTTTGGATATATATCGAAACTTGATGCCATGAATGCAGACATGATCACGAAGAACTAGGCTTTCAAAATGAAAGTTGAGTCTATGAAATGTACTAAGAAGTTGAATAGTAGAAAAATGTTCAAATATATCGAGTAATAATTCTGCGGCCAACAATTTAAATTGCATCTTTTCATGTTATTTTCAGTATAGCCTATAGTCATTACAGTGCATTATAAGTGAGATGTGTTGTAATTATCACAACAGGAATGTGGTCGTTTCGTGTTTCTTTTTGTCTCCCTTGCTACCTTGTCACGATAACTATGTTTTTTGGACTTCATTCTTTTTCATCCTTCACATGATACTGATATATCAAGAATAAGAAAACGAAAATACGAGCACAATTTCTCTTCTACTTTGTCGTAACTGCCTCACCGTGAACGAAAAAGAATTCTGATTGAATCGTATCAAGCAGTATTCTCTTTACAAAACACAACCTTAACTGCGTAAAAAAATTGCTTCCAATGTTTTTTTAAACGAAACTCACATCTTACCGATTTTAATGAGCTACAGATAAAAACCCGACGTTGATAGGTCTTTCATCGAATGAAAACGCCATTTTCGTCACCATGCTGCTGGAAAATGTTTTGAGCAACAACTACACATACATTGACTCTCTCTTTCTCTTTCTTTTTTTTCTACGTAGTTAACAAAAGTGTTCTTTATTTCTCTTTCCCATTCTTCGTTGATGCATACTGTGAGATTTGTATAGACAGAAGTAAACACGACATGTTCTTCGTTTGCTTTATCAGTTATTTTGAAGTGTACATTACTCCAACATGCAGTAGACGGTGAGTTGAATGAAAATCAAATTGTTAGAGTTGTTTTCCTGCTTTATGAAAAATAGTGTCGTAAACTTGTAAATTAGAGATCAACGGCCAAATTAAAATGATATTTCACAGAACCACGTCGCAATGGCTGTGAAAATAAATTACACTCTTTTTGTCTTCTTCTGTTAACAGCTTGTATGAGTAAGAAGAAATAGATGATTGTGCACGACAGTACTCATTTGGTGAAAGCGATTTTTTTTCTTTTCACGAGGGAGTCACATGACGAGTAAACGCTGTGGGTAGATGCCACTTTGATATAGCAGTTGACAATAAGAATATAAAAACTATATAATTAGGTGAAAGCATGATTTTCCCGACGGTTCTAAACTTCATATATTCTTATGAAGTGAATAGGTTCGTCTTAGGCCAAAGTCATGCTTTCATACGACGATTTACACGGAAGAAATCCTTGTTATAGATGTCTGTTGTTTCTACTTTCGAAATGCTACCTGATGAAATGATACTACATGTGTGTCACTATCTTGGAGGGGCCGATGTTCTCTTCTCGTTTTTCAATCTCAATACTCGCCTTAACGCTACAATAACGGGTTATTGTCGCTATGTAAATTTGATGGTCGTCGCACACCGAGAATTCGATTACGTTGCCTCTCGTATTCTACCAAAAATCGGTTCTTCTGTTCGATATTTTGTGCTAAATTTGAACTGGGAAACAATAATATCTGCCAAAGCATTCGCCGTCCTTTTCCCTACACGCATGTCATTTACTTTTCCGTTACTTGAAAGACTAACACTTAAATCGTTCACCGGTGAGAGACTTTTATCATTTCTTGATATCATTCAAGATCATTCGCAACTCATCAATCTCGACATCCGATTTCTCAAAGGAATTAATCAAGATGAATTACTGATGAAAGTTCTCACTGCTAATAATGGGCGACTTGTGTCAGTATCGTTCGATCAAAGCACAGATTATTTGAATGTGTCCAAAGACGACAAAACGGCTATCTATCCAAACATTCACGAACTTACGGTAAATTTGAAGCTAGGGCGAATGCTGCTACATCTTTTCATACTCGTACCAAATGTACGTCGTTTACATGCTAGCTTGGACGAACTATCTGATAGTCCAAATTTGAACCAAACATTCACTAGCTTGTCGCCTCTTGTTCATCTTATCGATTTTCAGTTACGTTCGATCAATCTCTTTTGGACGTTTGATGAAATCGCTGATGTACTGCGTCATATGCCTTCGTTACAAAGGCTTGCACTTGATCTGCGTACGGAAGACGAACGTCTTTTCAAAAAAGAGAATTTAACCTTGATTCTGCCTTCATGTATCGAACAGATTCATTTTTTCATGCGCTATTACTTTCCTGGACCGAATTTTGAAGTAGATGCCTTGATTACTTCATGTTCAGATCATTATTCAACCATTTGCATGTTCGAGGACGAACGGAATCGTATATTACTTCATACTGTTCCTTTTGGTCTCAACTCAGCTATTTTATCAGCAACGATTGGTAAACAAATGTTGACTGGGTGGAAATATATGCAGCATGTTGAAGATTTATGCGTTCATAATGCAACATCATTTACAGAAGTGCTTTGCATAGTACAACATTTTCATCGACTTCGAACACTCAAAATTTATCTACAAAACAAAGCAGAAAATGGTAAGACTTTTTGCTAATTAGTTTTGTGGGTTTTGATACGAAATGTAATTGTATATTCTCCTAAGATCATCAGGGATGATGTGAGTGTGGGCTTTATCTTCAATTCGTTCACAACCAAACTCAGTTCTGAATAATTTTTTCGATTCTTTCTCAATCGGCTTATTAAATTCTATGTATTTCTTTCCTTTCTCGTTATTACCTTTTGATCCTATACCTCAGTGACTGTACTAAAAGAATCGGAAGCAATTCTGAGAGGCTTGGACTTTTTCGTCCGAATTCGCCCCTACTCGACTGAATTGTATCCGTCGGGACCTGACGCTACGCTGGTTGAACTCAAATTCAAGGCAAGATCCAACGATCAGTTAAATGTTTGAGCCTATTTAGGGAGATAACTTAAGAGAGTATTGTGAAATGTCTGTTGACTGTTTATTCTTGGAGAACACTTAAAATGACTACATGCGCTGGTACATAGTTTAGAAACCAAAGAGAAAAACACTATTACAGAACATTTTAAACCCAACCAACTTGGACACGAATTAGCCTTTGAGTCATATTTAATTTGGTTGGAGAACGCGAGATTCGAGTGAGAATCTTGTTTGTTTATGATTATAGTGACCCTGAAGCAAGAGACTCAACCGATTATTCTAAAACTGCCTCGACTCAAGAAACTTGAAGTGAATGGGACATGTGAACTATTCTACTTGCTTCAAGTAGCACCCAATCTTGGTCATTTAGTTGTCGACTTTGATTGTCTCAAGGCTCTTCTCGACGACGAATCTGCATGTCAATTACTGCAACAGCGAATCGTTCGTCTTGATGTCTTCGACTTTGTTTACGTTGAATCAGATCTACTGCAACGCATCGCTCGAGTATTTTGCTTTCTTTATGAACTGATCCTAATTTTGAAAGACACGAAAACACTCGTTGACTCTATTATATTGGCCATACTTGATCTATGGAATGAAAAAAAACTTGTTTCGCTCTACATTAAAGGTTCACTATCAGATGAAGCAAGTAAAGATCTTCGCCAATGGATGATCGATCATACTCATTTAGGCGTGGAAGACTCATTTGCAGTCAAATATCAAAACAATTTCTTTGATTTATGGCTGTAGTATTGTGTAATTATAGCTACAGTGGAGACTTCTTTTTTCTGTTTCATTCGATCAATATGCAATACTCTTTAGATGCGTGCTGCTATTTTCGATTCAGAAAAAAATATTGACACTGTTGCATCTACGATGTTTGTCACACGTTACAAAATGACATGGACTAGATAAAAAAAAATTCAGTAGCTTTGTTTCTTGAACTCAAAATGTAGAATATACTGCTTATAAATGAAATAAGAGTCATTTTATAACTAAAGTATTTTGCAGCAGAGGAACGCTGTTTGCTTCATACAGCGTGCTTTATATATCTATTGAAGTAAATTTTTACAGTTTAAACCTTCTGAAGGTCTTCATGAACAGTTTTAGGTGGGTAAGTGAGTTTGAGTGTTTTCTTTACTTTACTCACGCCACACTCAAATCGGTGATCCTTGTTCATGGATTATGAGTATTACTATTTTAATAACAAAAAAAAACAATTTATTTTGAGACTAAAATTACTTTCAAGACTAAGTTTTATATCGATATAGTTTTATCATAGCTAATAGTTGATAATTAGTATTTAAAAAACCTCTTTTATTCTGTCGTACTCAGTTTTCAACATATCATCCCGATTTTATCTAGGTCTGAAATTTTTTCTGGTTAAAACCTCATCTTCTCTATATATTGTACCATATTCTTTGAAATAGATATAACAGCTTTATCGAAAGAAAATCACGTACTCTGTCAATGGCAGTAGCTTTTCTTAACATACAATCATTTTTGATTGAAGTTTTTTTAAACGCTGTATTTTCTACAGACGGTCTCAATTTAAAGATTTAAAGCGATTTTATTTATATTTGCAAATGAAAATTAGAACAAAGTTAATATGCAGGTAGTGAGACACTGAATTAACTAGCATCGGCCGCTATATGGTTTCATTTTCGACGCTTTGCTGAAAGTGAAGTTTTTGAAACAGTGCAAACAATTTTTCCTTTGCTCTTTTAAACCTTTGGCACACCTGTATTTTCGTTCTGCTGGGCTTGGAAAGAATAATTTCTTGAGAGGCATGTGTAAGAAAGTGATAATTCCTTCGAAAAATTAATGAAATGTTTACAACGCAGTCTTTTAAGGGTGGGGTGAGGTGTGGGCATGGGTGTGGTGTTGCTGGGTATGGATATCGGCGTCGGGATGTGAATGTAGGAATAAATAAAGGAAATACTAACGCCCATACTCACACTCCACACCCCCAGATTACACAAATATCCAAACTCGCACTAACACCTACAGGCACGCTCTAAACCCATACGCATCCATGCACATTCTCACCAATACTACATCCACGTACACGCATATCCACACTCATACTCGTACTCTTATCACATACATGATCCCATTGTCAAGTTCTTTATACGTTTTCCTCTCGTCAAAGCTGTTGATCGATTACGATCGTTTGTTTCGTGCAGATTTTAGTTGTAGCATAAGGAGCATAGTCTTTCATCTTGCTCCCGTTACCAAGTATATTCGTTTGTTGACTTTGAAGAATCATTGAGAATCCATGCACAGAAAGATTGCTTTAGCACATGACTGCTTCTACTCATTCATATAATCTGTTCGATTATGCATCCACATATTGGTGTGTTCATTCATCCATTCATTCATATGTATGCGAGCAGCAAACAAAAACTTTTTAATCATGTATGTACTTCAAAGCTATCCAACTCTCGAATAATGTAATAAATACTACTCGTTTTGGGGACTTGAAGACTATTTCAATATAAATCACTTCCTTCGACGAACAACAGGCAATCATTAGCTTGCAGACTATGCATATAACGCAGTTTATACCAGCGCAAAAACACTACTTCCGTTGATCGCTGCTATTCGAGTCTTCAACAGGTAACACAAACTATATTTTCTAACAAAATGATTCTTCTTACCAGCAATCATGTGTTCACAGTTCGTTAGAACTGAAGGAACAGGTTTTCAAAAAAGCCATAAATTATTACTTACGGCTTATGATGATTTCCGTATGATGTAAAATAATTCTAAAAAAAAACTTTTCAGCATAATCCATTCGAAATAAAATCCAACAACCTTAAGAGCGGTTTCTAGAAGGGTTATCGATAAAATAATTTCATGAAAAGAGTATTAGCTACTTTAGTATGCCAATAATGTTGCCAGATTCATTAGATACTCTACTGTTGGTGCAGGATCGTTTCAGTTACTTTAGTGACCATGTAGTTCAAAAGAGATATTCAAAGACATGAGAAGTGCTGATTTCTTCTGTTTCATGGCAGGATTGAGTGGGCAAAAGCATGAGACACCCCATGGTATTAGAGTAATCGAAAAACGAAGGAATTGTTAAAGAAAAATAATTATGAAACAATACATGTGTTGTTAACACATGTTGTAAAATAGTCATCTATTCTTCCTCAGAGCATTAGATTATTACTGAAGACATTTTATCCAGATTACAATTGTGAACAAAAGTCCCGCATCTTAAAACATGGCTATATAGGAATTGTTTGTCTTGAAATTTTTAACACAAATGAAGCTCGATGAACCTTGATCGTAGGTACCAGATTGAGCTCTATCCCCTTATCAAGACTGATATATAAGGTCAACATCAATGATTTTTTCATGATGCATTTTCTCGAGCTACAAACGATATCTTAAGACATTCGATTTATCATTAGAAAGCTCAGCTCTTCTTCTTTTAAATCAAATTTCCATAGTAAAACGTATTTTTCTTCGTGAAGTTAGGAAACAATATCGATATGCTCATTACTCTAATTTCATAGAACAGGAGAAAAAATATATAACCGTTGCATGCCACAATTTCTTGCATGAAATTAGAGAAACTCAACTTACTGGAATTTGTAAGCTTTATTCATCATCATGTCTCAAACAAGATTGCCTTTTGATCTAACACTTAGATTCTATTGTGTGTCATCCAAGTTCGATAGTAAAAAACTCTATGAATCCAATGAGTGACTAAATTAATATCCTACGAGGAAAAAAGCATAAAATTGTATAATTTTTGTTTTGTTCTAGAATACGAAAAATCTTAAACTTGTTCTTTTGAGCTTTCATTGCCAGCACTGTGTTATATTTTAGTATATGGTATAATCATCATTAACATAAATGAGACTGATCACACATCTTGCCATACTAGCCGTAAGATTTGATCTTAATTGTTGTGACAGATTTCTCCATTTTTTTTAATCGCTCTTATCAATCCTTTTGTTGACGTAGGACGACGAACAGCGGCTTCTGTCTTAGCGAAGAGCAAAAGTTCGTGACAGAATTGATATCGGGACTAGCAGATATTCAAGTTAGTATTTTCACGTGATGATCTTTCTTCCACTTGATGCTAATTTTCGAACGATGCTTAGGATCGTTATCTTGTAATAGTAATCAATGCCTACTTCGACCGAAATGTTCACGAGCTGTTGGAAGAAGAGCATTTTGATAGATAACATTACATAAAAAGGGACTGATTAAATTCTTGCTGAAACAGACGATTCATCCGAACCCGACAGCAGATAATCAACCACATGAGCTCATTTTCATTGAGTACTTGACTTTATGGCCAACTTGACTATCATCTGAACGTTGTCAATAGAATTTTTTCACATCATGAACATGAAATAATCTTTCATCACTTGCCACTATTCGACTTCAGTCTTAGTTTAGCAATTGTTTAGCCCATACTAGACACTTTTCTCATGATGCTGAGTAAGACGAAATTTCAGAAGGAACTTCAAATATTTAAAACCTGTTTGACTGAGACATTGACATATTATATGGTCATCAACATTTATACTATGATCTTTGGCTTACCTGCCTATAATCTCGCTAGTCCATCCTTCGTCAAAATTTTGTCGAGCTATTTCCGCAATGATTTGATCCTGTTCTTTTGTTGTTCTTCACGGTCTTTCCATTCTTTCTCGATTGCTTAGGTCATTTGTTTGATTCCATCTTTTTAATCATCGAATACTTTTGATTGATTCAATTGATCACTTCTACAATGTTGTTAATACCGCATTTAGGTCCATATCTGTGTTTTGCCAAAAAAAGATTTCATGTCGTTGATTACAGTTCAAGCGACATATGAAAATCAAACCCTTCTTTTGAAAAACATTATTTTGGCTTATAGAACGGGAGCACAATAGCACCAATGTAGAAAAACCTAATGAATAAAATCAAACATTATGATGGAAAGATGGCACTATCCTATTCATATACAGTGATAATGGTCACCTGTGACGTTTTGTAAATGATATAACGCATTATTATTATATTCAAAGAAGAAATGAAAAACTATTGAAAGTCGTATGGTACGCAATAGAGTCTAAGTAGTAGAGCAAAAGAGAATCTTGTTTGATACATGATGATAAATAAAGTTTGCAAATTCGATGAGAATCATGGAATTTCTTTCAAATTTCGTCAAGTTGATTTTCCCTAATTTCATGCAAGAAATTATGACATGCGACTGTTATGTTGTTTTTTCTCGTATTCTATGAAGTCTGAGTAATGTTTTTACTTGAGTAGGTAATTTTCGTCATGGTCTACTTAAGTCACAAAGGATAGTTTGATCTGATGCAATCTAAGGACTTTGAAGGGGCGTCGGTCTTGAGGTGTACATTAGTGCGAATCTGCATTGTTCGAAAAGATATTAACCTGAAAATCACAGAGCAGAATGGAGTCTGTGATATCTTAGTTCGGTTGGCAGATATGTATTCATGCATAATCTTGAGAAGGAATATACGTTTGTAATGGAAACTCTACTGAAAAGAGAAGAAGATCTGGACTTTCTAATGATGGACCGAACGTCTCAAGATATCGTTTTTAGCTCGACACAATGCAACATGAAAAGACCTTGAGGTTAATCTTATATGCCATCCTTGAGAAAAGGATAGAGATCAAGCCAGTACCTGTAAGCAGGATTCATCGAGCTCCACTTGTACTAGAAGTTTCAAGGCACACAACTCCTCTATACATAGGTTTCACCTAGCTGTGGGGCTTTTGTCTACGCATGTAGATACTTCAGACTCGATCTTATTTGATCCTAGGTAGGATAAAGTTTCACGTAGCAACGGAGCTGATCGTGTTTGCTAACTTTAACACTTTTTTCAATCATTTGTCCTTCGATATTTGCGTACAGTATGCACTAATTCTCATAAGTTTGAAAGCGTTCAATACATACACAACGTCTTGTAGCAACCGAAAATATTTATGTTTCTTGATGAAAATACAACATTATGTATCCCTTTCATCAAATATCAGACCGAACTCAGTCTGATTGGGTTTAATTCTCTCAGATGATTGTGGTTTTTTTTAGTGAGAAGAGAAAATTCATCGACGACTACGTTCCCTTATGCAACAACAACAAAGTCCAGTACACCCAGACATCAGTAAACGCTATGTCAATGATACTTTCTCAGAGTTTAACGAAGTCAATCGTAGTCCAATAGACGGTTATCAAAATGTGCCTCTTCAAACCTTAGAAGAAGCTACAGAAAGAATTACTGATATTATTCCCGGTCTCACGAAATGTGTCGCTCAAGCTAAAGAAAAATGCAATAGACATTCTACTATTTTGACGTGGGATGAATCTGCAGCAATTTATCTTTACACAATGCCAACATCTTTTTTCTCCTGTCTGAACAAGGCCCTACGGACTGAAGATCGAGGCGCATTGAAGCCGTGGTTTGCCTTCTTAAAATTGTTTATCAGTGCTCTCGAAAAATTACCTTCGCAAGAAAAATATGTTTGGCGGGGTATTTCAGAAAATATCGCTTCAAACCTCAGCAAAAAAAAAATTTACACCTGGTTCAGTATAAATTCGTGTTCGACAGAGCTTGAAATCGCTCAAATATATTTAGGCCAACAAAGTACACTCGTTAGCATTGAATCATTCCATGGCAAAGACATTTCCGAATACTCGTCATTTCCAATAGAGCATGAAGTGGTTCTGCTCCCAGGTACTCGTCTTTGTGTTCAGAGCAACTCGTTCAACTTCGAAGATCGTTTCTTCATTGTTCAATTGAAAGAAGTGGGTGAACGCATTCAAAAATCACCTGAGTAAGTTCATCTAAAGCTGACTATGAAATTTGCGTCTAATGGGTCAGACTTGAAATGCATCAGAAATCGTCCAATATGTTGAATGTTAGAAATAAATAACTTAAATCTTTCGACGAATTACACCGAAATGATTCCATTGCGCATAAAATGCGGTTCAGTAAATTCTATCTGTGTCTCTGAATGTCATAGATATCACAAGTTCAATAGTCTAATTTCTAGAGGTTTTGTAGTAAACATTATCAACTGTCCCGCGTGATATTGCTGCTGATTATCAGGCGAAAATAATTCTTGATGAGACGAACAGTAGTTTAAAATAACTCGTGCCCACAGACTTCTTCTACATATCTACGACGATTTTACTAAGTTTTCAGCAGCGAACAAGTTATTTGTGAGAAAATCAAATGAAGAATGTTTGCCTCGAGTTTTGTCGCTCCACAGATTCCACAATCCTAAGAATATTCTAAACGTCTCAGTCAATATGGTTAGTTCCATCTTGATGCATCTAATTTTTCAAGAACCTCGATTTTCTGGCCTTTTATATAACGCGATCATTTTTCAAATACTGAATATCTCGAGAGGGCTGCAACTGCATAAGCTGAAACGCTTAAGGTCTTCTTAAGATGGTGGAATCCACTAATAAATAAAATTTTAGGTTAAATATTGTCTGTTCAGCTTTTCTATAAACGCCTTGTTCGCTGCGAAAAATCGAGTAAAACTATTGTAATACTGTAGAGGAGATATATGATCACAAATCGTTTCAGCCTTCAGTTAATCTCGTTAAGCTCTACGTCGAATAACAAGATGACATCATATATCACAAAACAGCTAGAATAGTTCCCTCTATAAACCTAATGTGTCGTAGTTTGGGTTATGCACTTCAAACAGTTCAGACTTTCGCTACTATATTCAAGGAAAAAGCAGAACTAAGTAGAGTAACGAGAGATAAGGAACGTTTGTCACATAGGTCCATCCGAGTTTCTAAAACTCTTGGTAAATCAAAGTTCTTGTTGCATGAGTCAGACATAACTTGAAATGATCACACTTATTGAAGTGATAGAGTTAGAATCTTTCGCTTTATGATGGAGTATGAAGTTAAATTAGGATTGTTGCTAATTATTCTCGAGTAAAAATTTACAGATAATCAACGGTCAGTCTGTCAAGAAGCCTTCACAAAGTTATTATGTGTTTTGAACATGACTTAAGATCATTGATACTAGCGAAGAAGATGATAACGAAATTGCCTATGTATCGTACTTTTGCTTAAGATTAGTAGCGATTTCTTGTTGAAAATAGTATTTCACATTGAAGCAATTAAAATGCCAATTTTGATATTAAACTATGTGGACAAGGAACAATAGCATGCATGTATATTTTCTACTTTAGGGCTCCTGTTGTCATAAATGATGCAAAAAATAGTACTCAAGTGTCTCCATTCATGTGTAATATTTGCTACGAATATGAAACCATCATCAACACCAACATCAGAACATCATTAATTAATAAGCCAGGCAAGTATGGTTGATAATTTTCTGATTTGTTCGCCATTAGATCTTTGGTAGTGTTCTTGCCTTAATAAAATATAAAAAACTTTAACGTCAATATGATATACTATGAAAAGCATTGGTGATCATAATTCTGGTACCTATACTTGATGTAAAGTGCAATGTTATGACTAGTGCCAGCTATGCCAGATTACAACACATATTTTAAAGACTTGCTTTATTCTATTATGGCGTCGTCCTTCATTCAAATATTGAGAGCATAATTTTAAGAGTTTGCCCATTAAAGGGCTAACAGAAGAAGAACCGATATAAACCATTACAGACTATAAAGTTGATGGTATGAGTGAACTCATGACAGTGAGAATACGAAAGAAAGATAACAGTATTCGACATGTAAAAACGAGTCCTAGAACATGGGATAGGGCGAAACGCAATTTCACCGGCCACTGATCTCTGATCTGAAATCGCCTCGTTTTTCTTCTCAGATATCTCGTCGATATTCAGCTAAATTCTTCGTCTCTACTATTGTTTGCTTCTATTATCTTTATATGAAGAGGTCTTCAATAATCAAAATGATTTCTGTCAAAAGGCTCCTTCATAAATAATGTCAAACATAGTCGAATTATTGCCACAGAATTTCTCACGATTGCATTGACCATCTGAAACTCGATGAAGCTGACATGCTTTGTTGGGTTTCTTATGATGATTATTTCTGTACTGGAGAAGTGGGACCTTTATCAAAAATTGATAAAAAAGTTGACGAACTACCAAGGAGACTTCTTTAAGTTTTCAATCAGTAGTTTTAATTTTTGTATAAACTAGCGGTTTTAGAGTTTCATACATAGCTGAATAGTGTAAGTCTTCTACGATTTCTTGTAAGGACTCAATACATTTTCTCCAAAAGAACTTATCATTCGAAGGCGTTGCTAGAAGCTGCACTTGCCAAGTTTTTTTACTACTCTAGTATAGGTTTATAGCATGGAGATTATTCCTAACACACATCGGTAAATATTTACGGTACTTACCGATCGTTGCATATCTATCTGACTGAGTATGAGCGTGCGTGTCGATATTTTCGGCAAGATTGAAAAACGCAGAAATGAAAAAAAAATAAAGGGAAAAGTATCGAAAAGAACAACATCCAATGTAAAAATATAAAATTAGTAACGAAAGGTCGTCAGCATAGAATGGTTTGAAGCAGTCATGTTTATAATATGCATGCGTGTAGTACCTTGATGGTGTGAGCTCTACAAGAAGACTGTTGTCGTTATCCTTCAATGTAAATCCTGATTTCCACATTCACACTAGCCGAGAATGCATTTATAAAATTGTGATTCCATTCAATCTCTCTTTTTTCGCGATTTTTCTTGATGAGATTTTTCATTTCTGCGGCTTTCTATCAATTACTGATCTCTTCGCCCAATGGCAGCCCGAAGAAGTAAAGTTTGAGCGAGGAAGAGCATTTGATGTCTTGATTTTTGCAACCGCAGAATGTCTTTCTTGTTTTAGTTTTGTCAGAAAAAAGGAAAACAATTTGCACACTTGGGAAGCCATTAGCTCCCTGACGCACTTCGTTTGGATTAACACTGCTCAAACTGATACTCACACCCTTTAATCATTAGTAGACTCAGCTTAAATCATGCTTTTTTTTAGTTTTTTTCATTAAATTTCGTTCAAATGGATTTTATCGTTTTTACCTTGAATAGAGACAAATCCTTCGTCCATGAAGACTTCTGCATCATTAAAACTAATAAACTTCTCATCCACAGAATCAATTATTCGATGTAGCCACAACGAGAAAAAACCTATCACTTGGCTCTTCGGGCTTCTACAATCCCTGAAGAATACAAATTCAATTGTGCGGCTCTGTATCATATTTAGTATCACGGCCATTTTGTTGATTCTCATTTTCGGTTCGTTGATGAGTGTGCTATCCGGACACATCAACAAAACAACAACATCAATACCTTCTTTGGCCGTTTCTTCATCCAGAGAAGAAAGTAGGATAAGAACCTTAAGTNTATATAATTAGTTTTATTTTCTTTTGACGTCCCACCTTGAATTGCTTGTTAACTAAAAATAAAAATAACATTAGCAATACCATATTCAAGATCAAAATAAAGTTTTGATGGTTTTACATGAACTAAATTATTAAAGTTCTTTTCATAAATGGAAATATCTTGATTGTTTTATTTCTATCCAAATATTCATTCAAACTATTGAACTTTTTGTTATCATTCAATCCAAGATGGGACGTCAAAAGAAAATAAAACCAATTATATATTAAAATTAAAAACCAAATAAAAAGTTTAATCGAAATTGAAACGAAAATGAAATCAATTATTAGAATTATGATATAAAGATTATGAAAAAAAACACAAAATATAAACCATGGACAATAATACTGACCAAAGCCAATATCAAAATAAATATATTAAATTTTAAAAATTAAAAATTGATATATAAAAATTAAATAATGGACATCATAATATAAAATAGGGAGTTTGTTTAAAAATGGTAGTAAAGATAGTTCAGAATTGATGGCAATAACAAGCGATAGAAAGTAAAGAACTTTTAATTAAAAAGAAAATTAAATCAATAATTTAATCAAATATATGAGCTTGTATTAAATTGAACTGTTTGGGTGTGGGCATGAGTATGGGGTGTGGGTGTGGATGTGGGTGTAAATGTGAATTCTTTCTCGTAACTACCCACACCCCATACTCATGCCCACACCTTCTCAATAGCAGGAACAATTTCATCATTCAGTGTTTCAAAATAAATCTCGGCAGTAACGGTGTCATGAAAGAAGAATGGTCTGATAATATCGTCACACCAAATACTAGCCCATACAGTAACACCTGGAGCATTTATCTCTTGACTGATCACTGTTTGAGGATTTTCTGTAGCATAATAAACGCAATTATGCCGATTAACATGCCCATTCAATTTGAAGGTGCATTCGTCAGTGCAAAAAATTCGGTAAAGTAATGAAGGGCCGTCATCGATCAAGTTTGGAAAAATTTCGACAAATTCACAAGGTCTCTCGGAATCACCTTCATTCAACGCATGAAGGAGCTGAGGTCGATATGGTTTCGATCCTAGCTCTTTCATCATTCGTTGGAGACTGGTTCTTGACAGATTTAACTACAAAGCAGCTCTTCTCCATGATTTAGTAGGATTTTATTGAAAAGCAGCACGAACACATTCTTTGTTCTCATCAGTAGAAACAGATCTAGGCCGTCGAAATCTGATTGCATCTTGGACACTTGCGGTTACATCAAATTTTCGTACAAGGTTCAAAATGTGCTTTCGTGACGGAGGAGTTCGGTCATAACGATATTGAAACTGACGAGCAACTTCGGCTACATTTTCGTGTATGACATACCATTTGACAATTTCAATTCTTTCCGACGATGACACGTGAAAATCTCCACTCATAATTAAAAAAGAGTATGAAATAATACCCAGTTACAACTGTACAAAAACAAATAGTATAGAAAACAGAAAAAAATGCATCAGTCGACGAAAGAGATAAGCACTTGTATCATTGTCTGATAGATGGTACCATTAGCAGATGCATGAGTATCATCGGACGAAACATAACAGTATACATTACAGCAGCAAAACTTATAACTGTCAAGTATGTTCCTAGTTTCAAAGATTCATCCTATATACGTCCGCACTGGAACAGATTACGATATCCAGATATTATTTATATGCTGAATTTTTAGCTTATGATATCTAGTATATATGCCATTAATATCAGGCATGAACAATGAAAAACAAGGAAAAAATGAAAAAAAATACTTCGTTACCTGACTTATGGGCCACTCGGTACACTCATACCCATATCCACGCCCACAGCCCACCCATCCACACTCACACCCGCATCCACACACCCACACGCACACGCACAAGCACACCCACATCCTTCTGCTCTCCCAAGTGAATCGACATCGAAATATTAGGAAATGGATTCTAGTTTTTTATTTTTTCACATTTGCGAAATTCTCGCCAATATCTTTCTGCCATGCACTAAGAAAATTTTCTTTCATTTCCTTTTCAATTCCAAAAGCAGCTTCAGCTCCATCTGGATCTCGTGGCAACCACTCAGTTCCATCTTTTACTGGGTTTAAACGGAACACACGGATTTACAATGGACTTGCTCGAGGTACATAACAGCGACATTTGTTCGTGTAGCCAAAATCTACAAGGTTCGCCCAATCGAATCTCAAACTAGAATTAACTATCACTTCATTCGGAAATTGCCCACAGGCCCGCAGATTTTCACGTGCATTTTTTCTCATTAAGACGTCAACAGTAGCCAACCAAGGCTCGAGAAATTTCGGATCACGTGCTCGAAGAATTGAACGACGAATTGTGTTGGCAATTTGTGACAAACGTAATGGATCATTAAAGTCAGCAGATGGAATCATAAATATAGTATTCGAAACGACTCCAGCTGGAGCAATCATGTCAGAGACACCGCGAAAGTTGACATATGTGTTTACGCGTAGAATGCGACGGTGGTCACCATTAAGATAGCAGTGAGTGTTCAGCGTAAGACAAATGTAGGCAGTAAGTGAGTCTTGAATAGTTACATCGTTTCCACCGGCTAACTCACGCAGTCTGGCTAGTTGTTCGCCTGAGAAGCTCAAGTTAAGTTGCTCGTACATATCTTACCAACCACTATTAAGTTTATACCTTTCTTCTGATGGTCCAGCATGAGTCAGATACTTCAACATAGGCAAAAAAGATAAATCCGCTTCATCTTCTCGCCATAGACGTCGTTCGAATACAGGAAGTGGTTCGAGTGGTTCCAAATTTTGGTAAAAACGTGACACGGTATTTAAAAACTTTGCAGAGACTGCACCGTCTCCCAACACATGTGCCCAACTAACTCCTAAAATCCATTCGCCACTCCTTTCAAGACGAGTTAGTTTTAAACGAAGGAGAGGCTCCTCTTGAGAACCATAAATTAGTTTCCGAGTTGGCACTTCGTCAATAAATGGTGGAAGTGGATCTTTATGCTGGTCTGAAATAATATTCAAGTGGGTGGGCCAAGCAGCTAGCTCAGTATTTTCAGCACAAGTGACTGGGATTGGATTGTCGGACATTTCGATCAAGTAACGATCACCTTCAAGCAAAAGGAAATGACCGGCAACGAGGGGCCATAATGAAAGAGCACGACTCAGTGCATACTTGAATTGATCAATATTGAACTCAGATGGATAGACGAATACTCGGTTGGTAGATAATCCGAGCCACAAATCAATTCCAGCAAGCTCGATGCGACGATTATTACCCATTGGTGGTGATGGAGAAACGAGCCAAATCGTCATATTTCGATCTGTTATTATACAAATATCATTATGATGAGATCGAGCTTGTAAACAACAAATACAAGACTTGAAATTAGATTAGTGTAAAGTGCAGTAGTTACACTATCTATTATCCATATAAAAAAAATTAGACAAGTAATCAGATTGAAATCGATTATAATCATACACCTTTAATCGGGTTTAATCTAATTATTCGCATATTTTTTTACATGGATACGTGGGCTGAATTCTCAGATTCAATAGTTTTCCGAAAATGCAATCGTTCCTGTGACGCAAGAAGTGTTTACAATACAAAAATGTTTGTGTCACTGCCTTGAAAGCAGAAAGTAACTAATGAGATCAAAGGAAGAACATCTATACTAAGATAAAAGTTACTGAATTCATGATTGAATTTCACACTCATAAGCGGCGAAAGGTTTTCAGCTCAGGGTTATCTCAATATTTCTTCTAAGATCATCACCAGCAGGCCAAAAACAGAGACCGAATAATTTTGTGTAGTATACTACTCAAAGCAAACATGGTCAATATTTTTGTATTTTGTACTGGCATTTTATTATGTATAACAAGTAACGCGACGCAAACGTCGCTATCTCTCTACTGAAAGGAACTATGCCATCATGCATCCTCTGTTTGAATAAAGAGCTAGCGACCAGAGATCACAGACTCGTCACGTATCCTTGCGTCGTAAAGAGGCGAGGCAGGATTATATGCCCCGTGACGAGTGTAAATTGATTCTGAGACTTGCTGAGTCAATATGTCTACTTAAAATGTAATTGTTAGTGACTAAATGACAGGTCATTAATGTTATCTCCTGATTTTATTGTTCATTTCTTAAAAAATTTCTATTGGCGACGAAGTTATAACTAATCACAACAATAAATGAGTGTGAATATTTACGCAAACATAATTATCTATTTGATCTGTCGAACAATCTGATTTAGGTCCCAAACAGCGTAACTCAATTCAAAATGAATTAAGAAAAATCATTGATGTTACCATGTAACGACATCGTTAACATTGGTTAATTGACTTCAAATTAAGTCAGCTGGTTTGAAGCCTTGCACAATAACAATTGTCAATTTAACTAATGTGACCTCTGTGGTGTCAGCTAATAGAAATTTTTACAATAAAAATTTTAATCTAGATACGTATCATTGCTCGGCAAACTGTTACTCTTCTGATAAAGACATTATTGATGTGACAGAAGAAACTTATTCAGATTCTCGCAATGCTGATCATAAATTATCAGATATTTCTCCAATGTTCTGTAGAAGGATTTATAATTTATTTATATCTAAAGATGGAAATTTAACGATAGTCGAAAAGAGGAAGAAATATACGATTAGTTGTCAATCTCTGTTGGCCCTTCCAGCTGTTACTGATAACTAAGATGTTGCGGTGAGAAAATTAAATAATCTTGTCTCACATAAACATCGCTATGCAACATATTCTTAAAATAATAATAGCACCTTACAAATAAACAAGTACAATTATGGATGTTCACCAATAAGATCTTTAAAACACTGTTACAATGTCCTAATCACCTTTAAGACAAGAATGTTTTCTTTTATCTGTAACAGTCCAGAATCGATTAAAATAAGTGAAGCAAAAAGTAACAAAACAGAAAATCTTCTTAAAATACGGTCGTCTATAGATATCAGACCATATTCGACCGCCAGTGATCAAGAAGTTAAACCGTTCATTCAAGAGTGTATTTCTTTGGGTATTGTACAACTTATTCTTAAACATTTTTTTTCATTCTCTTATTTTACTGTATAAAGACAAAGTATGGAAAATTCATGTCGATAACATATATTTTGGTGCTAATACTGTTTTGTCTCACGCAAAATATTAGCTAATCAATATAGACCTCAATTTCGACAAAAAAATCATTGAATCATTATAACAGCATTATTTATTTGTATCTCATTTTCTATTTTTCCTTTTTGCACTCATCCATTTATAAGATATGCACTTAACTTGATGAAAAAAAAGCTAAATAGTAATTATTGTGGTTGGTTGAAGAACTTCTTTGAAAGATCTAGGTTTTATAATAGTCATAAAGAGCACGGATACAAAACACCGAGGTTTTCTTAAATCTGTCGAATAATCAGGATCGGTTTCTGTAACATATTAATTGCTATCTGTGCCAAGAGATGCACCAATACAACATTTCATCATCTGTATTTCACTTTATTCCCACATTTTACTATTTGTATTTCATACTATTCTCACATTGTATTACTCTTATGTTGTATCGTCCTTGCGTTGTACACACTATCATATGTATTTAATGTCCTCTCTACGTTATATTACTCTTATTCCACATCATCCTTGTGTACATCACCATTGAACAATGCCCGTTCAATGAGTTTGTCATTGTGCTCATATATTTCGTTCGTCCTCGATATCATTCTAATTGTTCTGTGATGTACTATTCTTTGTCAACGATTGTTCAATAGCCGCACTATATCCTGTACATATTCTCATTGTTCTCTCTTCACATAAAGGTTAAGGTGAAGGAGAAAAGACGAAAGTGAAGAATAGAGCAGTCAATATTGATAAGCGGTGGAAGTAAGACTGAACAACAGTATACACGTGTGAAAGATATACACAATGGTGTATAACTTCGTATATTAAAGAAGATTAGTGTTGTTGAAACAAATGACTAACGAGGGAACCGCCCGAAGTGGTTCACAGCTTTTTAGCTCATATTTTGAGCATGTAGACAGGGTCTCTAGACTAGAATAACCCTAAAAGGATTTGGGCCCATAGGTCTCCATTGCAGAGTTATAGCAATTGTACTTAAATTTCAGCCTATGTCATGTTATGTACAAACAACTTGACTGACGATATTTTAAACTGAAATTTTGTCTATAGATAGGTCTACTTGTAACTAGAATGTCCTGAACATTTCCACTGAAAAAAATATTTCCGTCGCGAGGTATTGAATATCGATAAAACATGAGATTCCCAATTCTTTTACGGAATATGAGTAATTTTTGAAAATTCAATATCTCGCGAAAGAAACATTCTTTTCACTTCAATTTTCCAAAGCATTCTAATTACAAGTAGACCTAGCTATGGACGAAATTTCAGGTTAAAATATCGTCAGTCAAATTGTTTGTACATACCATGTCACAAGCTAAAATTCAAGTAAAATTGCTATAACTCTGTAATGGAGGCCTATGGGTCCGAACCCTTTTAGGGTTATTCTAGTCTAGAAGTTCTCTCTATATGCTCAAAATATGAGCTCAAAAGCTGCGAATCACTTCGGGTGGTTCTCTCGTAAGTGATAGCGACAAGTAACAAAAGTGTACAGAATTCAACAGATGGTCAGACCAAGTCGAGAGCTTAGTGATCAACTTAACCATTAACCTTTAGCTTCTACACATTTTTAGTTACACTATCCTTGTCATTAAATGCACGAATAGCTGCAAACAATCTGCATTAATAAGAAAAAGTAACTAGCTTCTTCACTATTTCATAAAATTGGCAGAATTTATCAATGTTTACTTTCATTTTTTTATTCCCATACATTTAGACACAATACAAAGCTCATAGAACCTATACTTAACTACTGCTATCATTTCAACGTAAAAATCTTCTGAAAATCAATAGACTAAAAGGGCTTACCAGAGATACTTTAATATCAAAAGACTTACATCTGCTTCTTGTATTAATGTGATGCAGATTGTAATAACGAATGTAATACGTTACTAATGTATCGATGTTGTTTAATAAAGAAAATGAAAGTATGATTTAGCTTATGTACATATCAACACAATGTTTGGCTTGGGTGCACTCAACCATATACGTCGGATAAAACATGGTTATATATTAATGAAAGACAGTAGATTTTTTTATTTACAAAGCAGTATCATTCGTTTGCTTGTCTTATTGCTTGTCGATAATATAGCTTGAATAATAAAAAGAGAAAATAAATCGATGACAGAAAAAATGTGGATAATATCACAATTGCATTTTTATTTTTCTCCCTCTCTTTGCATAGGATAGGTAAAATATACAGCTTCACACAAGGGGGGAAAAGCGGATCCTTGGATCCTCTTGGATCCTCTGGATCCTTTTGGATCCTTTGAGATCGTGTTGGATCCTTTTGAATCCTTTTGGATCCTTTTGGATGCCAAGACGATCCAAAAGGATCCAAGAGAATCCAAAAGGATCCAAGAGAATCCAAAAGGATCCAAGAGAATCCAAAAGGATCCAGAGGATCCGCTTTTTCCCCTTTGGCTTTACATCTAATAGTACAGCGCTTTATATCATTGATCATGTTAAAACCGAACTCAGCGGTCCGTTCTTCCTATGAAAGAAGATATTGATTTCTACTACCACTTTTGGAAACATTTCTCATCCATATACATATTCCTCGTCAAAAATCGGCATTTGAATGAAGTT
The DNA here is from genome assembly GCA_905329745.1 of Rotaria sp. Silwood2. NCBI lineage: Eukaryota > Metazoa > Rotifera > Eurotatoria > Philodinida > Philodinidae > Rotaria > Rotaria sp. Silwood2. The sequence goes on from CAJNSZ010000209.1 coordinate 140,428, forward strand.
CAGTCTTCGAGATCCTTTCTGATTCTCAAAGAAAGTTGAGATTCACCTTCAATAGCTGCCTCGATATTTTCATCATGAATATCCTTGCTTTTATTCAGACTCATTTTCTAATCGTTATTTTTATTTGGGTTGCAATCCAAATAATCATTCTGTTATCTATCTCTGTGGTAAATCAGCTTTCGACACAACGTACACTCTGAACCGACAGAATCAGCTACATCACTAATTTCAACCTTGATATCAAGATCTATCAGATAGGTTCTGTTTAGTAGTGATTCTGTTAATGGAAACTTGTAGTTCAGCTGTTACTCATTGTTCTATACATTTAAAAGTTTTTCATGGAGCAGTACTCATTTTTATAACAGTTGCCTTCGATTTTTGTCCTCAGTTTGATCATGTTCTTAATTAAAGTGACAGTTTCGAACTTCATTACAATACTCATTGCAGACGTGCTTAGGGACCACCACTCTCCGTAGGGTTCGGTAACGGTATCCGATGGTTTTTCAGGTTTCCGTAAGAATCGCTTCAGACGCTTACGATCCTTGTTTTCGCACGAACTCCATCTGACAAGTAAACATTTGCAATTGATAAGCACTGTTCGCGCTCCTACTTTCTCAGCACTTGAAGTTCATCCTGTATACAAATTATCGAAAAGAATTCATGCCATGATTGTTAGTTTCAGAGCGAAGGGAAGGGAAAATTACCCTGGCAAGTAGTACCAGTGTTTCTCTTGTATTTATATTTTTTGTGATACGTTAACTAGAACATGGATTTTTCTAATGAAAAACTGATCAGGGTGTGAGTGTGGGTGGGTGATGTGGGTGCATGGGTATGGTGTGTGCGTGCGATTAGAGGAAAAATGTATACTCACGCTCACAGCCATAGCTGTACCCCACATCCACATCCATCGCACCCACACCCACCCTTATCTAATATCCAAAGTATAGCCATTTGAAGAAATCCTTGATATTATCTTGATATCTCAGCTTGGACTATGAGTTGAAACTCACAATCATGCTTGCGATCAGGAATCATCGGGCTCTACTTGTGGTATAAATTTCAAGAAGAAAAACCACTATATACGTAATTTTGTCTTAGCTGCGCGACTTTTGGTCGCGACTGTATTGTAACAAATTTCATCTCTTTATTCATCATATATGTAAATAAAAAAAAGTGACTGGAATAAAGAGTAAATATGACGAATGTACAAGATACTACGCGATTGAGAACTTCTTCAAAATGAATCAATCTTTTTCGATAAGTAGAAATTTCCAATGGAAGTTATCAAAGTAAAATCTTGCTATGGAAAAAGAAGAAAATCTTTTACAAAATCAATCTGTTCAAGATTTAGATTAAAAAGAAGAATCTTGATTTTGATTCATGTGAAAACGAACAATTTCGAACTGATTTATGATTAACTCTTTATATTTTTTTGCAAACTGATGTGTGTATGAACCAAATAACTTTCTCCTCGAAAATAAGCTTTTGATTCATTGATATGAATTATATGAAAAACAAAATGTCATGAACAAAAACTGAGATAGATAGAATTTGCATAGCTTAATCTCTAAATAAACTCGTTTTTTTCTATATGTGATTAATATGGTAGTCTTTTCTCTATGCTATGAAAAAAGAAATACTATACCTCTTTTCGTTCTCGTACATGATCTATTTATAATTAATCAGAAACATTTTCACTTTCATTTGTTGAGACGAAGATTTTGTTTCTTATGATAAACTCGACATCAAATCGAGAAATTAATCTAGAAAATTGTATCGTTGTATGGTTGGATGCTACAATTAACCAAACCAATAGTGCAACGCAATCATCAGTAAATGATCTTCGTCATAGTGCTGATGGTGTATTCACATTTTATGATCTCGATCAATATATCGATTATATAACAGATATAAATGATGAAAAAGTATTTTTTTTATTATATCTGGATCAATTGGTATTGATATCATTCCACTGATTTATGAACTACAACATATTGAATCAATTTATGTATTTTGTTGCGATAAGCATATACATGAACAATGGTCAAAACATTACTTGAAAATACGTGGTGTTTACAATCATATTCATTCGATTTGTTATCAATCAAAGCGAGATATTATACAATTATCGAGGAATTGTATTTCAATAAAAGTGATCCCATTCAATTCTGGTCAATACAACAATAATAAACTACCACTATCATTCATATATTTACAAATTTTGAGAAATGCTTTGATTCAATTAGACGATTTTGATATTGCTAAAAAGGAAATGATCGGATTTTGTCGCCAATACTATGCCACACATATTTCTGAACTTCGGTTGATCGATACATTGGAAGCAAGCCATGAACGCACTCAAGCTATTTGGTGGTATACTGGAAACTCATTTGTGTACAAAATGTTAAATCAAGCGTTAAGATCTCAGGATATTGATCTACTCTATAAACTTCGCTTCTTCATTAAAGATTTACATGCACAATTGGTTATGTAATGTGTATCAACGCTGAATACACCAAACACGAATATTCTTTATCGTGGTTAAAGGACGAGAAGAAATGAATTTCTTCAATTACGACTGAATGGATTTGTATCATTCATTAATTTTCTATCAACAATGATGGATAAAGCCTTAGCGGAAATTTATGTTCAAACGAACCAAGATACGGTGGGTGTTTTATTCGAAATCGAAGGAAGTGAGGATGTCGTGAAATACAACACTCCTTTTGCCTGTATTGAAAGTCTAAGTCATTTTCTGATCGAAAAAGAAGTTTTATTTTCCATGGGTAATATATTTCAAATCAAGTCCATTGTTAAAATAGAAAACAAAGAAGATTGTTATAGAGTAAAATTAATGTTGACAGATATTGAAGATGAAGAATTGATTAAATTGAAAGAATGTCTGGAAAAAGACATTGTTACCAAAAATGGTCTACTTTATTTGGCAGCATTAATGAGAGTTATGGGAAAATACGATAAAGCAATATATTTCTATCAATTATTATTAAAAAAATCCATCGTTAGAAAGTAATAATTCACTTCATTTATTTATCATTTATAACGATATTGGATTCACGTACAAAGAACAGGAAGATTATACGAAAGCATTAGAATTTTATCGCAAAGCAGTTGATATTGACGAAAAATATTTACCAGAAAATCACGAAGAGATTGCTACGGTATGGTCGAATATTGGTACAGTCTATTGTCAACAACATATACTGGATGAAGCATTAATCTATTTCGAACGAGTAACAAAAACTCATTAGAGTAGATATCAAAATCATCACATATTGGATCAAAGATATCTGCTGAAGGATACCAACAATATGGGCACTATCCATGTTAAAAAAGGTGATTATTCAAAAGCAGTAAACTGTTTTCTACTGACAAAATAAATAGAAAATGAGATACTACCTGCTTCTCATATTGATCATGAATATACACACAAAAATATCGGTGGTACTTATTTTAAACTATCGAAATATGATGAAGCGCTGATTCATTTTCATAAGGCGAAAAATTCATTGTCCCACACAGTTTCAACATACCTGCGTGTCCTAGGCCGGCTAAATGTGCGCCTGCAGAAAAGAGAAAAATAATTGTTTTATCTATAACAAAATACCTCAGCCATTATGAGCATACCAATTATAGAGCGGACGTTCACATCTCTGAATTTTGACTTTTCACATTGCTTGGAAGTGCTAATTTTGATTGTATGCCCACATTCGCATATAAATTCCAACGAACAGTACAACCCTAAACAACAAAAATAGAAAACACAAAGCACCTTTTTGCGGTAGAAAAAGACGATAAAATTATACTTATCTAATTCCTTAGTCATTCGAAATCAGCTAATAGCTGCATAAACAATTATTTTTCTATGTTTCAAGAAAAAAAAGCGAAATAATAATTGCAAAATGGTCAATCAGCCTTGAGAAAACTGCAATACTTCTTTGATGTACCTTCTCTTTTTCTTATTGACATAGCTCCGTTCCATGCATCACTACAATTATTACAGGTGGTATTTCCCGTCAGTTGTAATAAGAAATCATTATGAATAATTTGATAAAAGTCCAAAGAATCTTTTGCCATAGTAGTTGCTTCCGATTTGTTTGACTGATGCTGTTCTTGTTCTTCATATTGTCGAAGTCGTTTGAATTGAAGGCCCAACATGATTTCGAATTTTGTAAGCTGAACTTGCTTGTGTTGAATTGAGGGCAAGTAGTTAGTTGTTGTGAAGAAGGAGTAGTTTGAAGTGACGACAGTGGTAAACGGCAAATTTTCGCATTAATATATGGTCCAGTTTGGTTAGACGAGAGTGAAGAAAAACAAGATGATGGTGGTGCATTTTCTTTGTTCACTGTTGAACATGATGATGAATTTGAACGAGAATGTACGAGTGTTTTACAATGTTTAGATCGAACACTAGAGCAGGAAAGAGACCGACGACGTGGCATCTAAAAGAGATATCAAAAAATTCAAGAATCATGAGCAATAATAACGTTTAAAAGTTAGGTGTGGGTGTGGGTGGGTGTGGGGGTGGGGGATGTGGGTGTGTGTAGGTGCTGGTAAATAAGAGATTCACCCACACCCACACCCACACCCACCGCCACCCCCACCCACCCCCCCGCCCCCCC